>SEYY01021914.1:52500-82500 GCA_009176605.1 Armadillidium nasatum
GAGACTAACACAACCTCCATCGTCCACCGGCGCCTTTTACAAACGATCCTAAATCACATTCCCCCTCCTCCCCCCAATACCACAACAACCAAACATATACACACTCAACTAACACATTCATATATGATCAACAGACCTCCAAACAGCATCCTTAACGAACCCCCTCCCGAAATAAACACCGACTCCAACAACCTCCCAAGACACTTACAAATCTCACTAGCAAGATTGAGATGCGGGCACCACCCAAACTACAACATTACAAACACAATTCAATTAAACCAGGCAACATCTTCCACTTGTACCAGATGCAAAAGGCCCCGGAGACCGTAAAACACTTTCTATTAGCTGTCCCTCCAACTGTCGCCCCAAAATCTTCTGGGGCATCACTTCTTTGAAAGATCTCTGGACGAGACCGACTGCGGCGGGAGGCTTCATTAGCGAAGTGTGGCCGCCTCAACAAGGGGTGGTCAGGGGGTGAAAGGTAAAAAAAAAAATATATAATAATATATATATATATATATATATATATATATATATATATATATATATTATATATATATATATATATATATTATATATATATATATATACTAACGAATATACAGTAGGTCAGATGGATAGGAAGATTCATAGACAAACGGGGATAAACCACTTTTGAATTTGAGTTTAATTCAAACTTCAACGACTGTTTACTAATGAAGTTCGTCCACGATTCGTCCTAGAAAGTTGCCTATTTTAGATATATAAAATTCCACTTCGTTAATTAAGCAATTTTTTGAACAAATATAGTTTTTCCTGTAAAACTTTTATTAAAAAAAAGAGACAAAAATGTGTGATTATCAAAATAAACCTTTGTTATATATGAAGCAATTTTTAGTTTATTACTTGTTTGGCAGCAAAAATATGGATTCCTGATTGTCATTGTCATCAATTTATAACATTGATCTGAATTACTAAGTAATACTTTTACCATGTTATTACTTTTTGATCTGAAAGAAATTGGAAGTAGTTTACATGAAAATAGTAATTTTTGACTTACCATACACAGTTTTTTTTCCAAGGAATTGTAGTCCTTGATGGGTTTTGAATTATCAATTAGAACTTATTAGAAATATATTTTGAGTAGAAGAATATCATGCAATTTAATGGATATAGTAAAACTAAAGTGAAAATAAAAATTTCCTCATGCCTTGAATTCGGAATTTGAAAATCTTTTGACGAACAAAAAATCTTACATTTTGTTAAAACGTCTAAACGCGCTGACGAAAATTTGAAAACCTGCAGCTTGTTTAGGTACCAGACTATTAAGTGACACATCGTTAAAAAAATAAAACCTAATGGAAAATTTAATATTTCTCTAATATAAAAGAACAAAAATAAAAATATATGCAATAGATAAGATAATGAAAGTACATAAATATTTTTTATACACGGTAGGTCATAGCCAAAAAGAAAAATTGAGTAAATTATTTTCTTCACTTAAATCTGATAAATCAACAGTTCAAGATATGATACGCGACTTCTAATTTTGAAGTTTTTTTTGTTGTTTTTTTTTTAAATTATACAATTTATTTATAGCATAACTGTTATTTAAGGCAACACTGAAACAGGAAATTGCAAAATATTTAATTAATAATTCTTTATTTTTTATTTATTTTTTATTTTTTTGGTTAAATAGGAACATTGGCCAGATATATACTTAACATGTGGTAGGAAAGTTCTGAATATAACAGGCCAACGAAGGGAGATTAATTATGTAGCTAAATCCGGTGTATAGTGTCTGGCAGCACTGTCAAGGCCATCTGGCAACACTGGAAAAGAGATGTTTATGTACCAAGATTTCTAAAAATATCTGAAATTTAATTTTAAATATTAATTTTATATTTTGTTTGGCATTGTGAAGTGTTGATGTAATTTACCCAAAGGGTCACTTTAAAATCTCATAGATTGTGTCTGGCGTATATAATGGCATCTGCTAATATATTATTTAGACTTCGACCCTTTAAATGTAGTGAAATCAAGGTTAGTCTAGCAAAGTGATCTGTCACCATGTAACAGTATACAGATATTTTTAGTCAAATATGTTTTTTGAGTATTCCTGTATTCCTTTAGGGTTCAAAAATTTGTTTCAGCCTATATGACACAAATTATAAGCTAGGATTATTGAAGCCCATATGAAGGATTTAATTATGATATGAGTGGGGGATTGGCTTGAGACTGTAGACCAGGAAAAAGATTTAGGTGTGATTATTAGCAGTAATCAGAAAGTGGGTGATCAGTGTTTGGAAGCTAAGGAAAAGAGCTAATAAGATGTTAGGTATAATGAATCAAAATGTAGTTTATAAGAGCAAAGAGGTTATAAGCAAGCTATCTAAGAATCTAAGAGAATACTCTTTCAGTAATACAACTATGAATATCCGTAATCATGAAACTTCAAAAAAAATTTGTAAAAAATATTTTTGGGCATACTTTTTTCTACCCATGCAAAGTTCATGAAATTTTCAGAGGTTGTATAGTTAGGTGAGATACACATTCTATATTTAGAATTTTGTATACCCAAAGATTTTGATGCTGTGCACAGGAAAAAATTTCAAAATTTTCTAAAATAAAAAATGTGTAATTTGCCCACTGTACATCCTCTGATTTTTTTTTTTTTTTATCTAACCATTTTGTTGCTGGGCATGGGAAAAATTTCAAATTATTATTTTTCCCATGTGTAGCAAAATGATTGAGTATACAAACAAAGTCTTTCTAAATAAAAACTGTGTATCTCACCCAGCTGTATAACCTCTGTAAAAAAAAATTTGTATACTCTATTATTTTGGTACCATTCACAGGAAAATTTTCAAACCAATTTAGGGATTTTTCCAATGCACAGCAACAAAATGGTTGGGTATAAAAAAAACTAGCAGAGGTTGTACAGTTGGGCAAGATACACATTTATTTTTTTGAAATTTTTTTTTGTATATCCAACTATTTTGATGCATAGCATCAAAATTATTGGATATACAAAAAAAATTTCTAAATAAAAAATGTATATCTAGCCAAACTTTATAACTTCTGAAAATTTCATGTAGATCAGTTGAAAAATATAAAAATGTATTCAGACTTTTTAATGGTTAGTTTTACCCTGTTTGAAAAAAGCATTATTTTCTAAACTTCAAAGAAAATTTATATTATTTTATATGCAAACACTTGCCTTTCATTTTTTTTTTTTAACTCTCCTTAGTTAGATTTTTTTGTAGTCAGTTTTTTTTTTTTGGCAGACTTTAGAAAAATTTTTGTATTTTGGCAAAAATTTTACCCAGAATGGGGGAAATTTTTTGGGGGTTATAGTTATTATTTATTAAATTTCTTTTATATAAAGCCTTGAAATATTAAGACTATTCTACCAAAAAAAAATCAAAAATTGAGAATATGAATGAATAGTTTCTTTCCTTTAAAAAAAAAAAAAAAATTTTTTTACTTCTCAGGGTGTTTAGTTTTCTCCCACCCTACAGAATATTGTGAGAGGATAGTGTCAAGGAAAACCAACTAACTAGAAAAAGTAATTTTATCAGTAAAAACAGTTTATGGGAGAATAGAAATCAGGCCATGTGAGTAAAGAGACTAGGATTTAGCTTTGTTGGTGGACGATTTTGAGCATTGATAATGGAGAAGCAAAGGTGTTAAGTTTTGATAAGTTTGTGAAAGTTACAGATT
This sequence comes from Armadillidium nasatum, assembly GCA_009176605.1. Classification (NCBI taxonomy): domain Eukaryota; kingdom Metazoa; phylum Arthropoda; class Malacostraca; order Isopoda; family Armadillidiidae; genus Armadillidium; species Armadillidium nasatum. The sequence goes on from SEYY01021914.1 coordinate 56,203, forward strand.
TAGTACTGTTGGAGTTTGAACATTGTTAATGGAGAAACAAAGTGTTAAGTTTGTAAAAGTTAACATTTTAGCTACTAATGTTTTGAAGGTGATTGTACGGATTTGCCACATTGATGAAGACTGAAATGAAAACTGTCATTCCAAGAAGAGAAGTAGGGTGCTCCAGTCAGCATTGACCATGACTTTAACCTGTTTTGAAAGTGTGATTGATACCTGGGATATTGGTGGGACTGATTAGATGGCACTGCTTCTCTTTGATGATGCCAAGGTTTCTTGGAATGTCTCATACTCTAAAGAAAATTACAGACTTGGTACTTGTATATATTGTGATCAATTTTAAACTGTTGTTAATTTATTTCATGTTGCTAAAATTGTGTGAATTGATATTAAAAAGTGTATAAAATTTTTGTGTACTTGATGATAGCCCTCAGTAGTGTTTTGACTCACATGAAGAACCCATGGTTGCTGGGGCCATGTATCCATGGTCCATGGAGAATACTAGAGGAGAAGAGAGAGAGAGAGAGGAGTAAATGGATGATTAAAAGAACAGAGAAAGAAAATACATGGAGAAGGATTGGTAGAGAGCTGAAGGCAGATCTTCAGAGTATGAAGAAATTGATATATGGTATTGCAAAAAACTGTAGAAAAGTCTCACTACCACCAGCTTAAGAAAAAACATGGAGAGAATTGAAGGTGGATTTTCTGGGTGTTAGGAAATTGATATGTAGGCTAGTATTGCAAAAACTAGAAAAGTCTCAATACCACCAGCTTATGCGGTAAAGGTAGAAAATGGGGAATTGTTTACAAACAAAACTGATATCAGTAAAAGATGTTAGGAATATTTCAACCAGCTGCTGAATGTACTGAACAAAATAGAGGAGGATGAGTGTGGAGAGGAGATGGGAGGGAGGAAGAGTGGCTGGTAAAACTTGAAGAGGTGAAACTGAAACTTGTGATGGAAAAATGAAAAATGGTAAGGCAGTGGGTGAAGACATGCTACTTGCAGAGATATTGGGGGTTTTCAGGTAATTAGAGAAAATAATGAACAGGTGTTGGAGGGACGGCAAAGCACCTGAGGACTGGAATGAATCAATAATATACATCTAAAGGAATTACTCTGATGTCATATGTTGAAAAGATAGTTGAGAGGATTTTGGAGAGAAGTATGAGAGAAATATGTCAAGAATAAACTGGATGAATGGCAGTACAGTTTTAGGCCTGGAAGATCAACAGTTGACTTGATTTTTGCTCTGAAAATGATATGCGAAAAGAACTATCAATTTCACAAGAGAGCATATTTGGTCTTTGTTGATTTGGAGAAGGTGTTTGAGGAGAATTTTATGGAATATTCTGGAATAGAGGGAGTATGGGATGCTGCTGAAACTGATAAGAGAGATAAGGAGCACCTATGTCAGTAGTTTGTGTAGGGTGAAAACATAGATGGATGATAGCAACTTGTTTGAAGTCGTAACGGATGTGAAACAGGAAAGAGTTTCCCCAATATTGTTCATAATTTATATAGACTACAATGGAAGGCTGATGAGGGAGAGGGTGGATGGTGAAATCTTCAAATATGCAGACGATCATTCATTGATCTTGGAAACTGAAGAGGCCTTGCAGAGGTTTATTTATGTGTGGAAATGAGGTACTGACTACAAAGGGATAAGGATGAGTTGGTTATGTTGGTGAGTAGAGAGTGGGGAGATATGCATGTAAGAATAGAAGATAGAGTACTGAAACAAATAGAACTGTTTGAGTATCCCAGTGTGTTCATATAGGTCAAAAAATGATAAGTTCATGGAACTGAATCATAGGATTGGTAGGTTCAATAGGGGTTTTGCCTCACTCTACCCATTGTTCTGGGATCAGAGAACTGCCATGGAAGGTTAAATCAATAATGCATACCAGCGTGCTGAGGCCCATACTAACTTACAGGCAGGAGAACCTGGACACTTAACACCAAGGCATAGAGCAAAATACAAGCACATGAAATGAAATTGCTGAGATTGGTAATGGAAATAACGAGACTGAACAGAGTAGGGAACGTTGACATGAAGGCAGAGTCGAGAGTGGACAGTATATTGGAATTTGTGGAGAGTGGACAGTTTCATTGGTTTGGATATGTAAAGAAAATATGTTGGAAGAAAATATGAATAGAGACCGATAGGAGGAAGGTGGTGGGAAGGCCAAAGATTAGATGGAGGAATGGTGTTGAGGGATTGATGGAGAGAATGGGGGAGAACAGTGGGAATGTATGATCAGCAATGATGGAGGGAATTCATCCAAAACAGCTGATGTGTGCATACAGGAGTATGATGAGAATATTATATATATATATATATATATATATATATATATATATATATATATATATATATATATTATATATATTATATATATATATATATATATATATATATATTATATATATATATATATATATATATATATATATATATATATATATATATATATATATATATATATATATATATATATATATATATATATATATATATATATATATATATTATATATATATATATATATTCGCTCCCTTTTACTTTCTTTTTGAGTTCAAAAGTTTCATCTTATTTTCTAACTTACATTTTTACTAATTATTAAAAGCTATAAAAAAACTGTAATTTAAATTCTCTTTCCATTGATCTAGTCCCAAATAATAAAAATTTAAATTAAAGCATTTTTTTTTTTTTTTTTTTTTTTTTCAGAAAAATAAATGTTATACACAAAATTTTTTATTATTATTTTGCTTCCTTTCCTTGAAACGGTAATAAAAGTTCAATTTTATTATTTAAGAGAAGAGGAGGCCACTGGTCAGAGACTAAAGAGTTGTAAAAAGGCTGAATTTCCTGCCTTGCTGGAGTCGGAGCTCCATTATATTTCAAATTATTGATTATATACATATCTTTTCTATATCAGTTTCAATTTAAATACTAATTTCATAGAATAAAATTTAAGTTTTTGTTCTTCATTTCTTGAACTTTTTGCTATGTTTTTAACCCAATTTATTTTAGATGCCAGATAAAAAATCTTCCCAGTTTATTTTTTTTTTTTGTTACTCCATAAAATCATAATTATCATTGATTTCAGAATATTTCCCTTTTATCGGGAAATTTAAGGTACACAAGCTCAAAATCAACAACTGGAGCTGATACATCAAAACCTGAAAAAGTTAAAAAGGAATCATCAAAGCCTTCAAAAACCAGTGCCAGCCCTTCTTCTGCAACTCCAAGCACGGTTCAATCTGTTATTTACTCATCTGTTGCTACTCCAAAGGACCCTAGTGGACGTAAGATATTAGATTAGTTTTCATATATATATATATATATATATATATATATATATATATATATATATATATATATATATATATATATATATATATATATATATATATATATATATATATATATATATATATATATATATATATATATATATATATATATATATATATATATATATATATACTTTAAAACTCATATAAGAAAAATCCCATCTTCAGGAAGAATAATGTTCTTATATTAGTATGGCAAATGTTACAAGGAGCAGAGTTGAAGCAGTATCACTGCATTCTTCTTAAAAGGAAAGGAAAGATGAACCAAAGTTTGATAAGAAATTTTTGGAACAAAGCTAGACAGAGCATAAAGAGCAATTATAAAGATGATTGCATTTTCTTTAGGTGAATGGAATTTTAGTACAACAAAGAATAATAGATTATTGCAAGATTTCATCATTCTATAATCAAATATCAGCTGAAAGAGTTTCAGAGTACAAAAGCCTTTTGATAGATAGTTTGAAAAGAGTCAGAAATTAAACTATGGTTTATGAGTTCGTTTAGAGGAAGTTAATGGGATGTATTCCTCTATTAGAAGAGGTCTTGTATGTTGGTTTTATCCCCTAGAAAAAAAATCAGGGATATGAGCAGGGAGGTGCACTTACTGTTTGTGATTGTTTTTAAGGAATTGGATGTTGAATGCATCGGCCCAACAGAACAGAACCATTTGTGGTGACAATCTTTGCAAATGTTGTTAATCCCAACTACAAAATAATGATATCTGAGAAATAAATTTTTTTTTCTAAGACTGCATTAGGGTCCTCTGCCGTCTTTCTCCCCATCCCATCCCTCATGAGATGAAAATTATGTTTATAGGTGAATTGCCCTTTTTTGGAATTTTCTGTACTTAAATAGTTGACAAAATAATTTTCAATTAAAAATATTTTTGGTTCTGAATACGAGACAGAAGATCAAAAAAGAAGCTGTTGAATTGCAAGTGTTGAGGTTGATAAAAAGAGTAAAGTTAAAGGATAGTCAGGAGTGGAACAATAAGAGAAGAGCTGAGAATATCCCCAATAATTGAGTGCATAGAGAGAAACCACCTGAGATGGTATAGATATGTACTGAGGATGAAAGACTGGAGGTACCCGTGAAGATTGCTTGACCGGATACCTGTGGGAAGACTGAAAAAAAAGATGGATGGATGCTTGGGAGGAGGCGATCGTGTCGAGGGGAGAAACGATGTAGTTTGTGGAGAGGACGTTGCAGTTCGAGGAACGGTGTACCTGGAAGATCAACACCTGACAGGTTCTGCCCAACAGGATGTAAGGTGAGAAAGAAGGAATATTTTTCATGTAGATTGAATACAATTATAATACTAAAAAGAATGACTTTCCAAAAATACCTCAATTTTTCTATCCAAAATACCTCTACAAATGAAATTTTAATCTTAAGAAAGTTTATGAAAGACTTAAAACAATTTTAGTTCATTTTGATTAGTAATATGCAACCTTTGAAAACTGACCAATTTCAAAGTTTACCTAATAATAAGTTACAGCAATCTTATATAAATTCCCTTTTATTAAGAGAGCTCAACTTCTTGAGGTTCCTGAACTTTTTATGTTTTCGTTCTAAAGTCAGATAAAAATAACATTGTTGCCAGATGGGGTTTGTCAGAAACTTCAGAAAATTCTATTTTTCATTAAGTTTGTACATTTAAAAAAAAAAAAAAAAAAAAAAGGTGTATTTTGGTGTATCGTAGCGATCGCAGTTTGTTAGTAAATATAAATTATTAAATTTTTTTCATACCAGTTTAATAAAATTTTTGATACAAACAAATTTAAATATTAAATTGGCTAATTTAAACCCAGAAAATTATATCTATCATAGTTCACCCTAAAACTTTGCAATTTATTAAAAGAATGAGGGAAAATAGGGTAAACTTTAATAATATATATATATATATATATATATATATATATATATATATATATATATATATATATATATATATATATATATATATATATATATATATATATATATATATATATATATATATATATATATATATATATATATATATATATATATATATATATCCTTCGCTTCCTCCCTCTTGATTGACCAATGTCTCAAGCTATAATTTTACCAATAAATCAAAAAGGTCTTGGATTTTTAAATTTAAAATGGACTAGAAATAAGCTTAGACCTTTGAACATTTAAACTGGATGTGAATGTTTCCATGACTGATGAGAACGAATATATTATGATGTCAAATACTTTTTTGCACCTTATAGTTGGCGTTTTGTGATATATTTTTTACCTTCTAGGTAAGATATTGAGTATCTCATTAACGAAGCAGAGATATTGAGTAACATTTTTTTTTATACTATACCTTTTAATAAACTAAAAATTTTTGCTTTCGTCTCTTGAACTGTCTAGAATTCTAAAGAGTAGAGATTTTTCCTTTACTGTGCCATTCCTTGACCGTTAACTAAGGGCATAGGCGTATCTAGAAAATTTTTCTGGCTGGGAAGTGCCATGGCCCCCACCCCCCCTCTATCAGAGAATTTCAATTAGTCTGTTATAATTTTCTTGTTAGCTTTATATATATATATATTATATATATATATATATATATATATATATATATATATATATATATATATATATATATATATATATATATATATATATATATATATATATATATATATATATATATATATTGTGTGTGTTTTTTTTGGATGCAAAGGAAATACAATGAATAAATATCAATGTTATCTTATTTTGAAGTCACATAAATGAATGAACGACGCAATTTTAGACAATGAAAAAGGGAATAAAATACTTATGTAATTACAAATGTAATTACTATTTGGAAGTTGTAATTTGAAGCACCAGTCGAAGAGCTCATGAACTAGGGTACCTCTACAGCTCGCCTGATGGGATCGACTCGGAGATACACTCGAGTACATGTTTTCAAGGGTTCTGGTATGTAAAAAGTGTCTCGAGATGGATGCAAAGCCGGAATCACGAGGAACCCAAGTTCCCTCGTGCGAGAATTAAAATTTCTCATGGTGTCGAAGTCCTGCTTGTAGTGAGTGGCGGAAGGAAAGAGGTCAGTAACAGCCTGAAACTGTGAATACCTAGAATCATTGGAAATGCAACTTAGCGCACTTTCGTTTTGTGAAAGTCAGCTTTCCTAGTTTTATAATATTCCTAGATCGATTCTGAGCTAAAGGAAAATGAACAAGAGTGATAGGAAAACAAGAATTTTTCCACTACCGATATGTGTAGTCTCAAGCCTAAATTGCGCTAGAACAAACGCGATCGAATGGTGGATTTTGGAGAGAAAGATTTAGTACTATATGAAAAGAAATGAACCTGTACATCCCATCAACGATTACAACCCCTTGCCTTACAGGCAGAAACCGAAGCATTTTTAGTCAAAGCAATCACTACAGGAATGTTGGCGTAGAAACTAAGCAAAGCCCCCATTCGGAAATTATGGAATAAGTTATTATATATATATATATATATATATATATATATATATATATATATATATATATTATATATATATATATATATATATATATATATATATATATATATATATATATATATATATATATATATATATGGGAGTATTCCCTAACTGAAAATTCCCAAAAACTCTTAGTACTAAAATCTTGCAGAGAGTTTCTACTTCGCAGATTTCCTGTTCCTGTTTTTGTGAAACTTGTCATAACACTTTTCCGCTTGTTTTTGAAAAGTCAGGATTAATTGTGATAGTTTTTTTTTTTTTTTTAAAGACCTTGTTGACATTAATAATTTACTTTCATCATTCATTAGGTTTTTATCTAATTTTCTATTTTCCCTTGGAGGTTGTTCTTTTGGGGGTTATGACGTCATTAATCTTTGAATTTCAATTGTGGGGAAAATTATTTGGAGACATATTTATTCTGGTAATTTAATTATTTCATTCGCCTTTTCGGTGTTTAAAAATTGCGTTGTTCATTCATGTGAATTCAAGATAAGGTAAGCTTGATATTTATTCATTGTATTTCCTTACTATCCAAAAACACATATAACCGACTGGCAATCCCAAGACTATATATATAATATATATATATATATATATATATATATATATATATATATATATATATATATATATATATATATATATATATATATATATATATATATATATATATATATATATATATATATATATATATATATACATATAAATTCTGGGGGAGCCAGCCAGGCCCCCCCCCCCTAGTTTTACGCTTATGACAGGATCTGAGTTTATCTTTTTTTTTGTCTAAATTCCTATATTTATATACAAAATATCATGCAACTAAGAGATTCTCATTTTAACGCAGCTGTGGGTCCTGGTGCTTCTAAAACAGCAGACTATAAAAACCCAGAATATTATTGTTATAATGAATTAAGTTACTTCGACCTGGAATTGGAGATGATGAAAGATAGACTTCCTCAACCAAAGTCAGGCAGCGAGATGTATTGAAAGAATTTATTTATTTTTCTGTAACATATATATTGTAAAGTTGTATATTAATAGGATCTATTAAACTTGTATTCATAATTTAGTTTGATTCCTTATAGTTTAGTAAATTGATATTAAATTTTTATCAAAATAATCTTTATCAGTCCTATTAAAATTGTAGAATTTCTAACTGTAAAAAAAAAATTTTTTTTTTTTTTGAAAATGGGTACACGGGCAAATGCACAAATAAGCTGAATTTTTAAATAATTACCATTATAATTTTATAAAAATATAGATGAAGAATACATAAAAAGGTCATAGTTTAATTACAAACATGAAGTAAATAGCTTTTATTAAACTAAATTGAATAACATCTATGAAACAAACTCGGTTACTACAGGATAAATACATTGAAAAATGAAGATTTTTAAAAAAGCTAACTTATTATAATATGGAATACCTTTATATTGAACTACGAAATAAGCCATTAACAAAATATGTATAAAGAATATATATGTATATAGTATATAAAAATAATTTTGTGCCATTTACATTGTAAGTAATCTTAACTGAGGCATCATAATCAAGTAAAAGTGTATATACTCGATAGAAGTAGCTGAATTATTCTATATAATAACCACCAATCACAGTATTCACAACTACAAATCAATGAATAAAAAAAAATTAGTAAAATCACTATGTAAATATATAATTCAAATAGTGTACTGCAAATCATAAGTACCATTTCATTTTTAAAGATTTATTTCAAGGTTGTATAGAGTAATATCCTAAAAAGTGTGATAAGTTTAAAATCCTTTTTATATATATATATATTTTTTCTAATTTAAAATGTGTATCATTATAAATCATTAACCAGCCAAGTTAAGTTTTACATCACTTTCTTTAAACAATTGATAAATATGGTTAAACTTAAATGAAGTGTCCTGTTTTCTTAAAGTAAAGAATCCGCTGATACTATTTTACAATACTTACTTTTATTTTAATAAAATTCTCAAAATAGACAACCGGTGCATTCTATATATATATATATATATATATATATATATATATATATATATATATATATATATATATATATATATATATATATATATATATATGCCCTTTAGTCAATTTCTAGGAGTTGAAAAGAACGACTGGGATCTCTTGGATCCCAAGGGCCAGATGCATCATTCTCGCCATCTTCTGCTTCATCAGAAAAATGGGATTGAACATGTTTTTCATATCTAGTGTGAAGAAATTGATTATATATATATATATATATATATATATATATATATATATATATATATATATATATATATATAATATATATATATATATATATATATATATATATATATATATATATATATATTATTGAATCATTTGACTGAACTGTACTAATAAAATTTATTACAGTTTTGCTCTGAAAAAAAAGTTTGTATGGATAATTTCAACTTATAAAATACTATTTAAAAAAAAAATGTTTTTTTGCTTGTGTATCGAATTGGAAAACTTTCTGAAAATTAAAATTGTGTCTGCTGAAGGTATTATTACATGATTTACTAATTTTGAATCTTGATGTGTAGGTGATAGTAAATGGATGAATATACCCTTTTATACTTAATTAAGTCTAGAAAAGTTCGTCCGGTTCCCCATTTTCTCACTTAAGCATAATCCATTATCTATGAAAATGTCAAGTTGTTAATGCATGTAGGTTTAGTTATATCCACCAAGGGGGGACAAATACAACAAAAAGTTATCTAAAAATCGCCTACAAGCTTAAATATAAGTAATTCTTAACAGCAGAGGATGAAACTCATTAGAATAAATGCAATGCAGTCAGTAAAGTGTTATGTAATTCAAATAGGGGGGGGAGGGGGTGAATTCTAAGGTTACATTGACCATGATTTAGAAAAAATAAATAATAAATTAATCAAAATGTTTAATTAACAACAAAAATACAAATGTATATTCTCAAGGTGCATGTCAATGTTAGAAAATTGTTACTCTCTTTCATATGTATTGATCTTCTAGGAGGTATTTGACAATATTAACTAGTTTTAGTTCAAAGTTACTGTTAGTATGATAAAAGTGCAGAAATAGCAATTGTTATATCTACAATAATAAATGAAGACCTCCGAGTAAACGAGACTGTAAAGCACCGAGGATTATTTCTGACTATTATCTCAATATTTGAGCAAACAAAAGTGCAGAAAATGCAATTAAAAAAATCAAGATGAGAAGAGTTATAGAGAACAGAATTAGGACAAGAAAACTGTTGGTGACATCAAGACATATTCAAGGTGAATGTCATGAAAATGCGCTGTGTTAGAATTTATGACATTATGATTATAAAAATAATTCATTGTAAAAACGATGATAATGCCAAATGACTGATTAAACTGCGTAATAATGCAAAGTAATAGTAACTTTTTTTCTTTTATACAAAAGTTCCATGTAAATATGTAAGTTATTTTTTCAGACAAGACTATGTGAATAAGCTATAAATTTTATGTGCCTTTTAAGAAAAGGAAAAACCAAGGAATTTTATAAAATAAATATTAAACCCCATTATGAATAAAAAAAAAAATTTAAAAAAGATGAAAATAAAATACTTACTCTTTCTGCGACGTGTTCATTTCAATAACCAATGAACATACTGGGCAGATCTTATCTAGATGACAATTTATGTGTGTATTCAGCAAATGAATTCCACTAGGCATAAACTCCAAAGGACACAATGGACATTTGAGAAAGCTGAAATTTAAAAAAAAAAAACAATAATTCCACAATAATCTAAAAATAATTATTTCTACTTGTTATTACACATGGTTGGCTCTGGGTGCTATCTCATTATCTTACATAAATGACTTGAGTGTTATTTTTTTCATTCTTCACTCATTGGCAAAGCCCTATTCGTGGAGAGGGAGGGGGGGATGTAAAATCATGATCAAGATCAGTCCTCACATAAAGCAAATGAGTACAGACACAAGCTCTGAAGGTAAATTAAATTCGGCAAGTCATACAGACTATAGAGCTCTAAATAGACTTGAGGTGGATAGATAGAAGGATAGACCATAACAAACAAACTTGAGGTTTCTGTAACGCAAAATTCATGTAAAGATACTTGTACCACTTTTAAAATGGTGGAATATAAGTGGTTAGTTCCCTCGAGCACTTTCTGTTGTAGTGTCTATAGAAAATAAGCAAAACTTCAAAGTCGGGGTTGCAAAAATAAAGGGTCAAGTGAATTGGGAAATACAGAATAAGTTATGTCTTTTTGCCTTTAACTTCGACTCTATCTAAAAGTCAGGTGACTGACTCCGAAGACATCCCAGATATGAAAACAGTACTCCATACAAGGGAAGATGATACCTTGTAAAGCTGGAGTAACTGAACAGGAAAAATCTGGCAGTCTAAACAAAATTTCCGCTTCTTTGCACCAATTGAGATATAAGGTTTCCAAGACCTAAAGGCTTTAACATTGTTTATCCCCTCAATGAGAGAGAAGAAAACCATAGTAAGAAATAGAAAAGAAAAAGTAATTTGTAGAAGTTGAATTTAACAAGATTCAGATGTTCCCACAAGTAAATTCTATCTCGACCAGCAAAAATAGAAAATGAAAGATTAAGACAAAAAGCAATTGAAGGAAAAAATTTGAAATGAATAGAAGGATGAGTCTAGTCATCGATATTTGAATGAATCGATGGAGTAAAAATGTGAAGTAATGCTTCGGACATGTCTAGCATGATCACGCAAAATTCTTGGTTTTAAAACAAGCCCGACAGAACCATGTGTTTTGAGAAGAGAAAGATATAGCCGAAGAAGGAATGAACCTACTCATCAGCAATTAGAACCTCCATCCTATGGAGTAAAAATTATCAGAATTTTCTTTATAGGTGGTAGGTTACCAAAAAATTGATTGAGTAGCAAAAGATTTAAGTGTAGTATTTTTCTGATAATAAATCAACATTTCGGCAAAAACTAAAGAATCTTCAGAAGCAAGGCAGTCATTCAAGGGATAATTAGCATACAAATAATGCAAAGGCCCCTAATAAGTCCCAATTAAAGTGCCAGAATGGATACATTTTAATTCCCTACTTGTAAATCAGTAGCCTACAGCTAAACTAAATACGTTTATGAGAACAAAAAATCTATTATTCCTTAAACAGTATTAAAAAAATTTATTTTTTGGTGTTCGAAGCCCAATATGCTAAGCGTTACTTTCACAGGTTTACAGTTTGTAGTTCATCTCTTGCACTGTAAAGTATATGTCGTTATAACATTTTAGCTGGGAGGAACTCGTCAGCCAGTTACTTAAATGGACACTAAAAATTGTCACTTGTAAAAGAATTTTTCTAATGCATAACAGCAGCTTTAGGCAATACCCATCTAATCACTCAGCTATCACTAAAACACAGTCAACACAAATAAATCCTCTCTCTCTCTCATTATCCACTTGTATATAAATATTCCTCTAAAACACACCCATCATCAAAGAAAGTCTGATCGCCAAAGAAACCACTTTCGACTTCAAGTCTTAAGTTGGGCTTACCCTTCCAAACCTAAGATTTATGAATATCATAGCCTCGTCAGAAAAATATCTAACGTATTTTCCCGTTAGTTATAGGTCCTGTCAACTTAGATCGGAAATGAACAGCATAAATGAAAAATACCTTGATTAGGGACTGACCAATGAGTGGTGGTAGATTACTATAAAGAAAGAAGAAGAAGAAAAAAAAAAGGCAAGTGAGAACTGGCCAAATACTGAAAATTAGTATTATAATTATTAACTCTAGTTTATTACAGCTAAATATAATAAAAATATCATACCTTGGTTGTTCAGCTGATGGTTGTTCTCCTGCATCTCCAGTACTGTGATAATCATCATCATCCGATTCAGGCTGATGTGATTGTCTAGGCCTTTCAACAACAGGTGGGTAGTTTTGACGGTTTAGTTCATCTAAGTTAGTTCCATCAGTATTATCAGATATATGTTTTAAACTTAAAACTTCTGCTTGGCGAGCTTTTCTTGTAGGAATGGGAAGAATAGGTGGAGGAAGAGCTCCAGCTTCTTCTCGCATCATTGAAGGAGTTGGTGAAGGAGCTGATGGAATAGTATTTTGAGACAATGAATTCTGGGTTAGTATTCAATGGGCATGATGTTATGGACTTGGCCGGAAAGAAAACTGGCGCAGTGCAGTTAGCAGGCAAGAAGCTTTTCTCATAAAGAACTTTATCTTCAATCATGGTTGCAGATGATTTTTCTTCCTTTTTAGATTTTTCCTTAATGTGCGATGAAGAGGAACTTTTATCCAAAGATCTACGAGATATTTCACGTTTTAATGATTTCATTTCTTCAGTTTGTTCACTCAGTCGATGAACAATTCTGTCCATGGTCTCCTTGACCGTAACGAACAGTGTCATTCAACTTCTGTGAGCATGTTGATGAGGGACAATGAGAAATTGCACCACTCGCAATTGAAGCACTTACAGAGGCGGACATAAGGTCATTGTCATTTTCCGGATTCCTCCTCCATGCATTTCTTCTCCAAATAATCTTCGATACTACCAGTATCATCATTATTCTAAAAAAAATGGAAAACATAATAGATAAAAATTTAATTCAAGTATCATCAGTCTATGGCTTAAGTGATATATATAAGAAGATGCACGTTTGTAGAAATCAGGCCTGTAGATTCGGAATCTGAGTCATAATCATCAACTTATTGGTAAATTGGTATCAGAATCAGAATCCAATTGGAGACCCTTCTCAGACTCGGAATCTTAACCGTATTATTCCCAAATGCAATAAGAATAGGGGGGTGAGGGGGGTGGAGTCAGAATCAGAAACAAATTCAGATAGTCTTTTAGCCAATTCCACAGTACTGGGTAGTAACAAGCTAAAAATGTGGTGCTCACAAAGGCTAAAGTTCAAAACATATTTTAAATTTCAAAATCTAAAAATGGACGTTACATTTACTTACACTTGCTTCCATCAAGGAAATTATTCTCTTAAATTTTTTAATTTTTCTCAGTAATTTTGAATTAATCTGCGTTAACTCGTGGTAATTCTCTCTCGTCGTCTGCAATTCGTGACTCAAATCACTGGCAATCTTCTCAGCAGCGATTTTTTCTTTCATAAAAGTCTCCTACAAATTCATAAAACAGTGTAACAAATAAGAAATCATAAAAATAGTCAATCAACTTACTGTATCTTGTACTGCGCAAAAAGGGTATAAAGACGCTAATAATTCACAGTAATATAGAGAATATATTAAAAAGCCAAACAAATAATAAAAACTACAAACCAATTCCAATTTCACTGCTTTGATAGTCTCTCTCAATTCTTTATTGTCATCGGCTAAAACTTGGTATCTTTCCACACCAATCGACTTCTCACCTTCAGTTTCAGCAAGTCGATCTCGAAGGTCATTCTTTATATATATATATATATATATATATATATATATATATATATATATATATATATATATATATATATATATATATATATATATATATATATATATATATATATATATATATATATATATATATATATATATATATATATATATATATATATAAAATCTGAAACAGTATCCTTAATCGAATATTTGATTAAGGATATATTTTCCTTTGTTTGAGAGATTTTAAATTTCCAATTTTTTATTTGAATATTTGATTAGAGAATATTTTCTCTTTTGTTTCAGAGATTTTAAAATTTCCAAATGCAGATAAATATATTATAGCAAGTTTTGATGTCCAAAGTTTATTTACAAATGTGTCTCTAAATGAAAATCTGAACATTATTCTTAATTCCTTACTCTCAAAAGCAAGGACTGTCAGTGGTTTGGATTGATCTAGTTTTGAAGAATTAGTACAATATATGATGTTTTCATTTGATGGAAAATTTTACAAACAAATTGATGGAGTTGCTTTTGGTAGCCAATATATTTGTGTGCCATTTTGAATCTCATTGGCTTCATAGTTACCCTATTGAATTTCGACCAGCTTTCTTTAAGAGTTACTCTGATGATTTTTTTTATTACAGTTTAGATCTAAAGAACACATTGAGATGTTTATGCATTATTTTAATTCCATAACATTCTTGCATTATTTAAACTCCATAACATTCTATCACCAAATTTACATTGGAAATTGAATAAAATAATTCGCTGGCATTTCTTGACGTTAATATATATATAAAGAAAATTACAAATTCCAGACCAGCGTTTATAGGAAGCCAACATTTACCGAATAACCACTAAATATGATTCTTTCATCCCTCATATTTACAAATTTTATTTGGTGAAGACATTATTTAATAGAGCATATGAGATTTCTTTATCTTATATTTACCTACAAAAGTGTGTCATCATTTATGGAACCTGAGATCATCAGAAATTTAAATTCAAATATCATCGCGATAAATGTTAAAGTCCATGGCTTAAATTATTCCTTAGATCATAGTCAAACTCCCTGATTTAATTCAAGTAACTTAATCTATGAATTTTATTATTATTATTATTATTATTAATGTACAGTATGTACACATAGGACATTCCAGCTCTTATTAATTATACCTTATACTGACAGAAATATTCACAAGTTAAAAACTTTGCATAATCTATTATTGTTATTTTTAAAAAAAGGAAACTTACCAGGCTTATAACAGTATCTGCCAATCTCTTTTCCAAATCTTGATTTATCAATAACTTTTCTTCCATATCTTTCATACATGTAATTCTCTCAATTTTCATCTGAAGATACAAACAAAATTTAATTAATTTAATATTTTAACAACCACAGTAAAAAAAAAAAAAAAAAAAAAAAAAAAAAAAAAAAAAAAAAAAAAAAAAAAAAAGTGAGTGTGGGAAAAGTAAAATAAAGCAGTGAGGTAATAAGTTACTTAAAATTTAAGGAATTTTACCTTTTCTATTTGAATAAAATTTTCTTCAATATGTTGCTTTAACTTCTTATTCAATTCAGCTTCATCTTTCATTATCGAAGAAATCTCCTTGATTTCCTGTTAAAATTCAATGAGGATGTAATAAAAAAAAAAAGAGAGAGAGAAAGATAGAGAGAGAGAGAGAGAGAGAGAAAATTTAGATAATTTATAAAATACTTCCATTCCATAGAAGAGAATATTAATGTGTTAAAATTTAGGAAGGAAAAATCAAAGATGATATAATAAAGAGATCATAAGAAATTATGGGTTTTAATTAACCATAAAGTACTGGTCTTTTCAGAATAATAAACAAAAGAAATAGGCACACTTTACAAGCATTATTTGATGAGTGATTAATGTTTCAAATAATATAAATCAAAATGGAAAATATGTTATAACTGATCCATTAGATTAAGATCGTCACAACTTATATATTTATATAGTTGTGACAATCCTGAGTACAAAAGTTAAAGGGAACACAATTATGATGAAAAGTCATTTAAGAAAGTTATCAACATGAACTCTTAAGGAAAATGCTACTTAATAATGTTACCTGTTCTAACTTCTCATTTTTACTCTCCATAAGAGAGGCTTCATTTTTAAGGTCTTCTATTTCCTTCTTCAAGTCAGAATTCTCTTTAGTTAATTCTCGAACTCGGACGGATAGAACGTTTCTCGCTGCTTCTTCTACAGCGCTCGTCGGTGTCGATGAAACCTTTGAAAAAAAATATTTTTTTTTAATTAATAGTACCATACAGTATAATCCTAAATAAAAAGATTTTTGAAATAAACTGATACTAAATTACAAACTAATATTAAACATGACCTATATTTCTCACAAATATTAAAGACTCTTTTACTTTGGAGATAAGAATATTAATTTTAAAATTCAAAATTTTTATTACTCTTTCTAAGAGATAAAAAAAAAAGCTCTTTAAGGATTTATATCTTTAACTTTAAAAAAAAAATTAAGTACCAAATAAACCAAACTTACTTCAGTGTCATTTAGTTTAAATGTTGTGGACATGCCTTGTATGTGACCGTCTTTCATTAAGTAACAAATCTGATAAGACTCATCACTATCCTTTGGCAGCATTTCACCTGAAGAGGCAATAGCTTTACAATGACATCAACAAAAAAATAAAAAATAAAGAGTAGCCTATTCAACAATATATCTTATTCCTTGGGATAAATATCCGATATAATATCGGAATAATAATAATAATAATAATCCAAATATAAACAACGTTGTTACATAGTTCAAACGTATTTTAATGTGAATAATCACTGAAAATATATATATATATATATATATATATATATATATATATATATATATATATATATATATATATATATATATATATATATATATATATATATATATATATATATATATATATATATATATATATATATATATATACAATGTCCACATACACAAAAAAAAATTCTACCCCAATCCCTTACTTTCAAAGTCAACTGTATACGAGCAACATTTTCCTCTCGCTTCCGAGGTCAAAGCAGATGCTGGAATCCATTTATAACAAATAAAATCTTTTGTTGAAGAAAAGCCAACCTTATACAATGCGACTCTATCCGATGATTTCGGCTCAAATTGAGGAGAGAACCAAAACATAACGGAAAATGATGTGCAAGGTTCGCTGCCAATTTTAGTGATAGGACCAAACGTCACGCAAGTCTGAAATGGGTAATATAAATTGTGCACAATTTAATATAAACAGTGTGTCTTTATTCTGCTAAACACTAATAACAATGATAGTTTTCAGTATACACAATATTATAATAATAATAATAATAATAATAATATATATATATATATATATATATATATATATATATATATATATATATATATATATATATATATATATATATATATATATATATATATATATATATATATATATATATATATATATATATATATATATATATATATATATATATATATATATAGAGGCCAAGATAGAGAGAAGTTAAGAGAGGTGATAAGAAGTTTTGCTTCAATGAGAGTGAATGTGGAAAAGGAGGAGGAGGAGGGAGAGGAGCTTGTTCTGGATGTGCATGGCGAAGAGGTGAGGGTGGTAGAGAGATGTGAGTATTTACAAGGTAACAAGAAAATACGCTGGAAATCACCAACAGGATGGAGAAATACGGAGGAGTGGTGAGGGTGCTGTACCCAATCTTTTGCCAACAAAAGAATGGACATAAGGAGTAAAGAAAGTAATTTTTGAAAGTATTCTGACCCCAATTTCGTTATATGGGGCGGAGACTTGGAGTACGACAACAAGAGAAGAAAAAAGAATTCAAGCAGCAGAGATGATGAGTGAGTATAAGGAGCGAAAGAACACGAGAAAGTATAGGGGTTGGACTAACAATTCAAAAGATAGATGCAGCAAGACTGAGATGGTTGGGACACGTGTGGAGGATGCCGGAAGGGAGAGCTGCTAGAAGGAGATGAGAAGTGGATGCCAAGAGGAAGAAGACCGAGAGTGAGACCCAGGAAGAGATGGATGAAGTCGATTGCGGATTCACTGAGGTGACATCAGCTGCCTACAGTATAACAGTTGGTGGAAGATGGAATTATTTACGACAGATTTAGATGGAGATGAGTGATTAAAAATTTCTATTATTTTAATAAATTTAAAAATTTTATAATAATGAAGAATTAAATTTTCTTTTCTTTATTCAAATGTATAAATACACGTAATTTTAATATATTGTGCAGGGTGTCCCACTCGCTCTCATCCTCAGATATGAGCTTATAGATATCAAAGTACTGGTCATAAGTTAATAAAATTTGCAATGAAAAAACCTTGTGTGTGTGAAAAGAGAGGTGGAATCCTGAGGGGTAGCGAGATAGTCGTTCATGTAGGAAATTAAGTCCCTCTGTGAAGAGTGGGTCATATCCAAGGGACTTTGGTCACCAAGGTCGCCTAATCTTACCCGACTGGATTTCTTCCAATGAGGTATGCTGAAAGGGAAACTATAGCATAAAGCCTTCATACTTTCATGCAACTGAAAGACAACATTCGGAAAGCAAATTGACGCTGTGACTCCACTCCCAATGTGTTGGCAGAAACCTTCCATAACATGGAAAAGCATGTGCAAGCATACCTTGATGATAATGACGACCACTTTCCAATATTTGTTGTGATGTTAGCACAATTCTCACAAAATAACGTTTGTTCGTAACAAATTTTATTAACTTATGCCCACTATTTTGACATCAATAAGCGCAAATCTTTGGATAAGAGTAAGTGGCACACTCGGTATAATAATATTTTCAGAACACTGATTTTAAATGTGAGAACATGGACAGACTTGCAAAATTCTAGTACTTTAAATTTTGAGCTCTTAAATTGTAAGGCAGAAATAGTCTTTTCTCCAATTTCTGAGGTAATTCCATTTCGATTTGGCATCATTACCAAAGATTTTTTTCATTCTCAATAGAAAACGGTGGAGAAGATATTTATAAGCCAATATATGTAAATGAACTGGCACAATAATTGGCAGAAAACTGACGATGACAAATGAGAAAAAAATACTACGATTTTGCCAATAATGATAATGGTTAACCATCTCATCACTAATATATATATATATATATATATATATTAGTGATTGATGCACGGTCTAGTTTTTTCATTAATTTCTGCAACATTCGCGGTCTGCACTCCAATTTCCATTTTGTTGAACATCACCTCTCTTCTTCTAGAACTCCCCTCTTGTCCTTGACCAAAACTCTGATGTTTGAGCGTTCTGATGGCAAACCCTATTCTGTTTCCTACTACTGTCTCTATCCTCAATTTTCAGCCACAGGTGATTGTGTCCATACGTGTGGAACGATGTTGTTTGTTCTCGTTTTCTAATTTGGAGTCTTCCTAATTTTCCACCTTAAGGCTCAGGCTCTCTTGCCATTCTACAACTACATTCATTTGTTCTGTTTATTTATCTCCTAATTCTACTGATTATCCTAAATTCTTTGACTACTTAAACTCTAAAATAGAGCACTTCTCTCTCCTTTTCCTTTCTCTGCAATCATCAATTAGGTGATTTCAATGTTCACCACCGCCAATGGCTTTCTTCTAGTTCTCATGAAACAGCTGGTAATGTGCCTCCATTTCGCTATCCAAAACGACCTTTAGCAGTTGCTACAGCTAGCTACTCGTTTCCCCTATCATCTTAGAGATGAACCCAACATTCTAGACCTTTTTCTAACTCCTAATCCTTCTCCTGTTAAACTCTTTCCTCCTCTGGGTTCCTCCGATCACCTTCTCTGTATCCTCATCAATTTCTTCAAGTCTTCCGCAGGAAAGACCCCCTTCTACTGAAAGGAAACGTTTGTGGCATTTGAGTGACGCAAGCTGATCGGACTTGCGGTCGTACTTCTTTGATTTCCCGTGGAAGGGGTCCCTCGGAGTGTGCAGAACGCATTAACGAGGTGACTCACTCTGGCATGGAGGCGTACATTCCATATTCTTTCCCTTCTACTACACCTAACAAATTTTGGTTTAACTCTGCTTGTTCTCGCGCTATCTGCCTCAGGGATGTTGGCTTCAGGGATTACCATCGTCTTCAAACTCCAGAAACTCACGCAACTTCTATTTCTTCCCGGAATCATGCAAAATCTATCCTTTGTAACACTTAACACTCTTTTCTCCAAAGAAAATGCAACAATCTTTCTGGTTCCTTTTCTTCACGTTATTTCTGGAATTTTGCAAAAAATGTCAACTCTAACTTTGCTTCTTCCTCTTTCCTATCCATTCTTTAGTATCTTCCGACGGTACAACTGCTATTTTACCTTCTTCTAAAGCTGAACTCTTAGCTCAATCTTTTGCCTCTAATTCAACCTTAGACGATTCCGGAGCTATTCCTTCTCCTTCGACCCCCTCCAACTCATTTATGCCTAAAATTAGAATTTCTTCTAAAGATGTCATTTCTGCTCTCTCTGAGCTTAATACTAAGGCGTTTGGTTCCGATGGTATTCTTGTGGTTATCAAAACCTGTGCTTGCTAGCTTGCACAATGCCTTGGTAAACTATTTCGTCTTTGTCTCTGTACTTCAACTTTCCCTTCTTGCTGGAAACATGCGCTCATTCAGTCTATGCCAAAGAAGGGGGACCCATCTCAACCCTCCAACTACTGTCATTTCTTTACCTTCGTTCTCTTTAAAGTTTTCGAATCTATCTTTAACAGGACGATTTGAAAACATCTCAATTCATCTAATCTTATCTCTGATCGATAGTATGGCTTTCGTAAGAAAATCTCTACTGGTGATATTTCCCTTCTCTCTGACTCTTGGCTCTCTGCTCCTTTGCTAGAGTATTTCTTTTCTACAATGGCAGATGCTTAAGAAAATTGACTTCTCACATTCCACCACTACTGTATCACTCGATTCACACATGAATTTGGTGTAGACATGGGAAACTTCAGGCTTTCTCATTGTGGTGTCTCCTATACAGGCACCTCTGCAATGTGGAACTCCTTCCCATCATCTACACTATTTAATGTAATTTTAAACTCTGCGCCTGCATCTCTGCTAGCCTGAGATATGAGTTAGACTTGGATTTGGGTGGGTCATTTTTCCTAACAATAAGACACTTTATCTTCCTAGTTTCCTTAAATAAAAAATATCTAGGCAATCCGTTAATGAAAGGATTTTTTGTTTCTTCATGTTAAGTGTTGGGTTGAGATAGTTTTTCTGAAGTAAGTTGTGATTCAGTGTTGAATTTTGTTTTCTATGTTAGTGAGTTTTGGTAAGTACTATATTATTAAGTACTTAGTAATCTTTGCAGATATGCACATATAATGAAAATATTTGTAATTATATACAGTATGATATAATGTTAATTTAGTGGTTATAATGATAGACTAGACCTTTTGCATATTTTAAGGAATAAAAATTTAAATATATATATATATATATATATATATATATATATATATATATATATATATATATATATATATATATATATATATATATATATATATATATATATTACCAATTCCTGTTTGTATATACTGATGAGAAAGATAATGTATATATTCATCAATTTTAAGTATACATTAAGTTTTGGAAAACAGAAAAGTCGAAAAACTAAAAATGTATTTGGAGAGATACTGAAAAATGTCTCCTTTGCAGAGTATTTATAATTAATTTATTTTAACAATAACTACAGTTATAAATAAAAATAATATAGTTAAATAAAAATTATAAAAATTATAAAATTCTTTACCTGTTCACAAAGGATTGCTGAAGAAATGCTGCTAGCATTGGATGCGTGGAAAAATGATGCAGTCATGGGAGTTATAAGTTGCTCGTCTCCTTCATGCAAATGTATCTGAAATTTCGATACAATATTACAATTTAGATGCACAATAAATCTTAAAACTATTCAAAGGTATTCAAATCAATAGCTTGAAATAAAAAGATGTTACTATGACTACTAAGTTTTGGGATTATTTTATAGTTTCCCAATAACTCACTTCATTTTCCCATAACTTACCCTGGTAATTATAGAGATGTACCGATACTAGTAAAGAGGCCGATACCGAGACCGATACTTTAATTATTATAAGAAATACACAGTAATAAGATAGAACATTTGAGTACTGCTAGGCAACTTGGTCATGTATTTCATATTTGGTTGTGCCCAAGTATATTTTATAAATAAAAATATTATCTTTTAGGAATAGTAAATGCAAATATAATACTAATAACTTTTTTATGTTTGTGCTTATTCAAAAATTATTCCATTTCCATTTTTCCAGCAAGAACAAATTTTTGATATCACATCTAGAAAAAAAAGTTATAAGAACTTGAAATTTTTTTTTTAAAAAAAGTACCCTTCCGGAGAAAAAAATTATTTAAAAAAAACGCTACCTACTAATTTCTTTATTTTTTGGATATTGTTTAGAGGAGGGACAGGGCTTCAATTTTTATTGTGCATTATTAAATGCTTTTCGTTTGAAGCTTGATATAGCCTCTCAAACTTTGGAAATTTTTGAAATTTGGTCAAAAATCGACCTATTTTGAGAGGCTATATCTCGAAAACAACGAATCGCATCGAATAAAGTATAGAGAAGAGTTTGTAGCATCATCCCTCTTCTATGCATCCACCAAAAATAAGGAATGTTATAGTTGTAATTTTGTTTCAAATTTTTGACTGAAAAGGTGGATTTTTTTTCGATAGTTGTTCAGTTTTTGGTTTATAGCATTTTTTCTAAAACTAGGAACAAATGTCTGTTATAAGTTTTTGTTGCCAGTAGAATTCTGAATATACAATCCAAATTTCAGGTCATTCCGAAAAGTGGTTTGGCCACGCCATTCATTTGAAAACGGTCAAATTTTCAAAAAAGAATTTTTTTTTTTATCAGTTATAAACTCAGAAAAGCGCAAAAAATGGACATTTTTAATAGGGAAAGAAGCTATATACACAAAATTTCAGAAGAATCGGCTGAAAATTTTTTAAAAAAAAATTTGAAATTGGATCGTTTCCTCAAGTATAATATGGCATTTTAACCCCGGCAGGAAAACCCCTGTTTTCTTTGATTTTTAGCCGAGGCCGGGGCCCCAGTCGGCTCATATATATATATATATATATATATATATATATATATATATATATATATATATATATATATATATATATATATATATATATATATATATATAGTGGCTCAAATGGTAGGGTGATTGACTCATGTGCTTGAGGGCACCAGTTCTATTCCTCTTGGGATTCCTAGGTATATAAGTACCTAGAAAAGTTCCTCTCCTTGAATAGGGAAATGCGTGTGAGATGTAAACTTAAAAAAAAAAATATATATATATATATATATTTAACAAAGCTAATTTTTAATATCAATAGGGGTTAGAGGGCAAAAATACCTTTCTCACATTTTAATATTACATTAAAATAATGAATTAATCATAAAAAATTCATAATATATATTAAAGACTTTACCATACTCAATGTTTATCTATTTAACAAATTAAAATCCAATCATTTTCCCATTTTAAAATTTATGTATGTTAGACAAATACATTAAAAATAAGTATGAAGAAAAATTCTATTATAAAAAATTCTTTGATATAAAGGAATTATAATAATAATAATAATAATAATAATAATAATAATAATAATAATAATAATAATATAATACTTACCATACTATCAGGTATAACACTAAAATCTGAGGCAATGCTCAACTGATCTGAATCCATTTTTTCTACTTAACTTTTTTTTTTAAATTTGAAAAAAAAAAATTTACTCTGAAGAATATTAAAATTGCTTTTAAAAACTAATTCATGAATTACTTTTTAAATATTTTAATATAAATCAAATCTTAATTCCACATATACCTTAATGAAAACGGTATTTTATTAATCTGAAAGAAAATAAATAAATCAAAGTCAAGAAGGGTGAAAAAAAAAAATTATTAGGCCTATATTTTTAAAACAATTTACTCTTAATATACTGTATATACAAGTATTTGTGTCTTCAAATTTCTTTTTATTCTTTTTTATTCATATTTTCTATAAATAGGACTATAATGTATATATGAGTATTTTTTATAATTTTTAATTTGTAAAATATAATGCAAATTTTATAAAGAAATAATTTAATAATACAAAATTAAAAAAATAAATTCAATTTTCTTAATGTATTAGTATGTTACAAATTATTAATAGGATACTATATCAGGTTATATATTGATAAACTTTTATTTATACTTTGCAGAACTTACTTTTTATTACTTGCATATCTTTCATATGAATATTAAGTAGAAGGTAACTAAAGAGTTTCTCTACTCAAATAATGCAATAAGGAAATATACAAATATTGGTTTGTTTTTTTTTATGATCATTAAAATAATTTTATTATTAATGATTAACAATATTTCTTCTAATTTTAGAAATATAGAGAAAATCAGTCTATATTATATCTTGTGAAAAGTGTAAGTCAGTGATAAAATACATAAATACCAGTTTTCAGTATTAAAAAACTATATTATTGCACAAGAATACCATTCTTGATTTTCAAATATATCAATACTAGTATCAATATTGAAAGACCAGTAGTAAGGGACACACTTCAACAGGTGCCAGATTGTCAAAAAGTAGCTAAATCTGGCAACCTGTTCAACCTCCCGTTCTGTGATTTGCTGTGGGTTCATACTTTTTTCTGGCATCTAATGGAATGTTAAAAGTCGATGAGAGTGAGGGGTTTGGTGTCGTATCTGGGGGTCCTAAATTTTAAAAACATCATGTTATGACCTATTACGAGTATATTTATTTATTTCATGAAGGAATGAGGAAATCGGAGCTTCCTTGATGTTGAGGATGGGTTGGAGCCCCCCTGATCTTTCAATAAATATTTATATCAATAAATATCAATAATTTTCATATCCTCACAGATTAGGGATAAGAGGGCAGAACCAAATGCAAATATTTATTCATGTTCCATGCATTTATTATTTTTACAGTATATCATTGGATACAAATGAGTAGTAGAGCATTTACTCCTTTAATGGATATTGATATATCATGTTAATTTTTATTGAGATTGGTGGTTTTAGAAAATTTTGAGCAATGCATAATGAAATTGACTGGGATAAGGAGCTTAAAGTTCAAAATTGTTTTATCATGTGGGAATACTTCAAGCAAATATTTACTAATATACAGTCTGAATGTTTTAAAGATAACCTATTAGGGTGGAAATGAGAAAACCTAGTTGGTAGAATAGCGAGATAAAAGAAAAAATCAGTGTAAAGCGTAATGTTTTAAAATATTCTTAGGTAGTAGTAGGGAGGAAGATTTAGAACATTACAAGAGAATTAAGAATGAACTTAACCAGTCAATAAGCAAAGAGAATGGCAGGAATTAATTTCACAAGGAATAGTAATAAAGACCTGAAAAGTTTTTTAGTTTCTATAAATTTAAAAGGATAAGAAAATTAGCCCAATTAAAATTGATGAGAATTTACTAAGTTATATACTAATATTTGATAAGGAATTGTTAAATATTTTCAATGCTTATTTTGCATCAGTGTTTACTGAGGAAAGATTGTATAACAGTTTAGAGACTAATAGCTCTAGTACACTTAGGTGTATAGCATTTGAAATCGAGTTAAATGAAATTAAATCTTTATTTGAACATATTGACCCAAATAAGGCAGCAGGTCCTGATGGTGTATATGGTAGAATTTTACAAAAGGGGAGTAGCAATATTGAAAAGGTACCTGAAGACTGGCAAACTGCATATGTGGTGCCCATTTATAAGAAAGGTAGTAAGGAAGATCTAGGAAACTATAGGCCAGTTAGCTTAACATCTCTGGGTTCTGTGCTGGGAGCCTGGGACCTTCTATTATTCCTCATATATATATAAATGATTTAGACAAAGGTCTTAAATGTAAGGTTTCTAAGTTTGCAGATGATACCAAAGTGGTAACCTCAGTAAGGAGTAATGATGGATGAATAAAGCTTCAAA
>SEYY01021914.1:87500-104327 GCA_009176605.1 Armadillidium nasatum
AATCCTATGCTATTGCGCTGGACATTTCGAAAGCCTTCGATAGAGTCTGGCACAAAGCTTTGATTTCTAAACTTCCCTCTTTCGGTATCTATCCTTCTCTTTGTGATCTTCTCTCTCTGATTTCCTTTCCGACCGTTCTATAGCAGCTGTTGTAGACAGCCACCGTTCTTCCTTTAAATCTATTAAAAGCGGTGTTCCTCAGGGTTCTGTCCTATCTCCAACACTTTTTCTGTTTTTCATTAATGACCTTCTTTCCATTACTTCATCTCCTATCTACTCCTATGCTGATGACTCTACCCTTCATTACTCTTTTCAGTTTGAAAGGCGCCCTTCCCAACAACAGTTAATAGACGCAAGCAGGATGGCCTTGGAGGACCTAACCTCTGATCTATCTCGCATTTCAAATTGGGGCAGAGAAAATAAGGTCGTTTTCAATATCTCAAAAGCTCAGTTCCTCCGCATCTCTACTCGACACAATCTTTTCACACAACTATGATATCTTCTTTGAAAACACACAACTCAAACCTTCATCTCTCCTTAATATTCTTGGTGTTTCTTTTTCTCGTGATCTTTCTCGGAAAGATCACACTACTTCTCTTTCTATGCAAGCTTCTAAGAGGTTGGGTGTTCTGAGGCGCCTTCAGAACTTCTTCACACCACTCCAGTTACTTGCTCTTTATAGGGGTGTTGTTCACTCCTGTATGGAGTATGCTTCACACATCGGGGTGTTTTCATTCATACAGCTCTCCTTGAAAAGGTGGAGTCTTGGGCTTTTCGTCTCATCAATTTTCCTGCTCTTAATAACTCTCTGCAATTTCTTTCTGCCCGTCGAATTGTTGCGTCACTCTCTCTATACTATCGCTATTACAACAGACACTGCTCTTCTTAATTCTCCAGTCGAATCCTCCTCCTTTGAGAAGAGCACGTGCGACACGCCTTTCTACACAGTCTCATCCTTTTTCTGTCCAACTCTCAGACCTCAGACTTAACCGCTATGCTCAATTTTACATATACTCTACTGGTAAAGCCTGGAACACACGTACTCTCTTTATCTGTTTTCCAAACTTCCTTTGACTTGCATACTTTCACACTCCGTGTATCTGGACGTGTCAGCCTCCTTCGGTCGTGATATGATTTTTCCAACTCAGGTGGAATCAGGTAGGCCTCCGGATTCCCACCGTAGGATATATATATATATATATATATATATATATATATATATATATATATATATATATATATATATATATATATATATATATATATATATATATATATATATATATATATATATATATATATATATATATATATATATATATATATATATATATATATATATATATATATATATATATATATATATATATATATATATATATATATATATATATATATATATATATATATATATATATATATATATATATATATATATATATATATATATATATATATATATATATATATATATATATATATATATATATATATATACAATATTTTTTAATCCGATATATCGATATTTTCAACCGATAATATCATAGTCAATTTGATATTTTTTAAAATTATCGATAATCGATATATCGATATTTTTTTCAAGATCGGCATCCCTAGCGAGGGCGCGAACATGTCAAAACAGTTTTCAATGAACGTTTAGTGTGAGCTAGGGGGAGATCTTTTTGTGCTTTAAAATTTAACAATATATATATATATATATATATATATATATATATATATATATATATATATATATATATATATATATATATATATATATATATATATATATATATATATATATATATATATATATATATATATATATATATATATATATATGTAAATTAAGGCCTGTTGAAAAATTTAAAATTAATTGAAATAATTTCAGGCCCAGAAATCGGCAAGAAAAAAAATTTTTTTCAACATAAAGATCCTTGAGAAGGAGCATCCTTATATAGAAAAGACAACTTCGGAATCACCTGTTCGTTTCAACATATGTTCTTCATACTTTAAAATCACTCATGGAGGGAGAACAGATATTACGCAACATTTAAATAGTGAAAAATAATAAAAGTACTTTTCATGCCAGTGTTTCAAGTTCAGCACTCACACCGTTTTTCAGAAGTGACAGTTTTGGTGACAAAGAACTTAAATTAGTCGCGGCTGAAGGAGCAATCGCTTAACATTTAGTACAACATAATAAATCGTTCAAATCCATGGACTGCTCTTCAAAACTAATCCAGACTTGTTTGGATCTTAAGTTTGCATGTGCTCTTACAAAACCGGAGGCAATTGTTCTAAATGTTTTTACTCCAATAGCTGTATCGAAACTGCAGACCGATATTCGAGAAGCAAATTTTATTTCGATTATGACTGACGCTTCAAATCACATGGACATTAAAATATTTCCAGTACTTTTTAGATATTTTCAACCTGTTAAAGGGATTCGGTTGAAACTTAAATATATATGATTTTTTCGAAGTAAAGTTATTACCCTCGGAAACAGCTAAAATACAATCTCTGCATTTTTAAATGAATACTTAAAAAATTTGAATTCAGAGGAAAAAAAATAGCTCTCTGTACAGATAATACTAATTGCAATTTTGGGGTGATTTTTAGAAAGGGTGTTAACAATGTTTTTACAAAACTCAAGAACCTGGGATATGATTTAGTTGGAATAAGATGTTCTGCTCATATCATTCACTGTTCACACAGCTGCTGATCATTTTTTGAGTCAAAAGAAAAATGCCCTTTTGTGATGAAATCATTTTTTGAAAATCCCTTATCTGAAGCATGACTTTACTTTGTTCAAAGTACGTCAAGCGTTTACTTTTCACATGATGTTGAAAAGTTTGAAGGGGATATAATTATAATTTTTGAAGTAATGTCAGCATTAAATGATTTACAAAATAATGTGGCCTCTAAGAGAGAAGAATGCTTTATTCCATTAGCTGTGACAACGATTCTTCAAAAATTGGAAAGAGAAGACCTTGCATCAGAAGTTGCAAAATTTAAACAGTATGTTCATACATTGTACAAAACTACATTTGATTATTTATCTAAACAGATCAATCCACTTAAAAACTAAACTAATTTACTTGTGTAACATTAAAGAGAATACCGTGCTGGGAGGAAGCAGTAGAAACCCCTAATTATATTATCAAACTCATCCTGCCTTTGCAATTGACGAGACGAATATGAATTTGTTAAACAGTATGTGACCTCAGATATGTTGGTTAATTGGAATTCACACCCTCAAGTTAATTATGTGCCATATTCTAATATCTTTAAGATGGCAGAATTTCTTCTTTGTTTACCAGGAACTAATGATCCAATCGAAAGAATTTTCTGTCACGAACTTGATTTGGACAAGTGAAAAAAACTCAACTCTAGCACACGGACGCATATTTCATTGCACAATCGGCCTATAATACGGTATGTTGGGTCATAGGTTAAGATTAAGATAGCAGCGCTTTTGAGTTCCCCTTCAACGTCCTATAACTCTTTAACGGCACGTCGTAGAGGGATAGGGACTTCTAATTCAGAATTCTCTACCCCTGAAATAAGATTTTTTTAGCTTTTCAATGATTTTCAAGTGTACAATTGATGCCATATAAGTTAAACTTTAAATATTGCTTAAATCATCTATGCAAATAGATTTTGTCATGCTGAAACAGCATATGAACATCTCAGGATCCTACGAGCTTCCATTCAGGAGATATGGTCCCTCAAAAAAAATTTATTAATTTTTTTGTCGAAATCAAGTTTTGTGATTTCTTATAACTTCTAAAGTACAAGATATAGAGCAAAAATATTTAATATCTGAATTGTATGTGTTTTTTTTAGAACTTTAAAGCCTTCTTGGATTGTTCTTCTATCTACTACGGTTGAGGAGATATAGGCCAACAAAGTTGGAAATTTTCTTTTGTATGCTCAGAAAGTACGACCATAGTATACTATGGTACGACAAATCACCTTGGTATGTATGTCGGTCTTTAACTCAAAAATAGTAATATGCAGAAGAACCGGGATTACAAATTTGGAATCAGGGGTCCCAAATCCTTATGTGTCTAGAATATCAAGCCGATCTATCTATTGATAAGAAAGTTATAAGAATTTAAAAACTTACACAAACTTTGATCGGAATATTTAAAACGTTCAACTTAAAATTGTTTCACAGGCTTTCACCTATTCAAACTTAAGAGACTCGATCCATACTCAACTGAAACCGAAATTATCTTTTTGAACTCATTTTTTTCAGGCGTTTTAAGTACCATAGGAGGATCGACTTCCGTAGGAATTGAGAAATTTTCTCAATTTTTGCTAATATTTATTTTTTAGCATTTTCATGCAGACAAGACTTATTTTTAATCGCCTACCTCCTAGAAAATGAGAAAAAAAATCAACTTTTCGATTTTATGAGCAAGTTTTTTTTTTAAACTCTTAAAAACGTTAAGTACATTTTACGATATATTGAAGTTCATTTTCGAAATGAAAAAGTCATTATAGGGTAAAACCAATCATGGGCCACCATTTTTGCCTCTTATCACTTCTCGCTATTGCTACGGTTACTGAGATGTTAACGGATTAATTCTTACGCTTTACTTCTAGCAATAGCGGCAGGGACTTGCTTCTTGAAATGTACTTTTTCAGAGTCTAGGCCTAAAGCGACAGCGCAGGAGAGCGACTTTCTTTAGGAACTTGGTCTTAAAATTTATTATTTTATAGCCTCGGCCCAGAGCGACGACGCGGGAGAGCGACTTCTTTAGGAACTTGGTCTCAAAACTTACTATTTCAGAGCCTCGTCCCTAAGAATTAAAAAAAAAAATTTTCTTGAGTAACTTTTAAGCGGAAATTGCCCTTATATATAAGACTTATCTTATATATATATATATATATATATATATATATATATATATATATATATATATATATATATATATATATATATATATATATATATATATATATATATATATATATATATATATATATATATATATATATATATATATATATATATATATATATATATATATATATATATATATATATATATATATATATATATATATATATATATATATATATATATATATATATATATATATGGTAGGTCTACGAGCTTTGCCTACTGCTATCGCTATCGCTACATTACAATGGACACTGCTCTTCTGATCTCTCTCGTTGCATACCTCCTCCATTGAGAAGAGCGCCTTTCTACACAGTTTCATCCATTTCTCTGTCCAACTCTCTGACCCCAGACTTAACCTCTATGCACAATCTTACATATACTCTACTGGTAAAGTCTGGAACACACTCCCTTTATTTGTTTTCCAACTTCCTTTGATTTGCATACTTTCAAACGCCGTGTATCTGGACATGTCGGCCACCATCGACCAGGATAGATTTTTCTCAACTCCGGTGGAATTTGGTAGGGCGCCGGAATTTGCCCACCGTAGGAGATATATATATATATATATATATATATATATATATATATATATATATATATATATATATATATATATATATATATATATATATATATATATATATATATATATATATATATATATATATATATATATATATATATATATATATATATATATATATATAATATATATATATATATATATATATATATATATATATATATATATATAGTATATATATATATCTAAAACCGATATATCGATATTTTTTAAGTGATAGTATCGAGAGCAATTTGATATTTTAAAAAATTATCGATATTTTTTTTAAATATCGGCATCCCTAGTTGTACGGGTAAGATCGTGACGCAACAACCCTTATTAATTACAAATTTCATTTAATTAAAAAAAAAATAAATAAATAAATATGAACTGTCTAGTATCTATAAACATAAACTTATTCTAAAAAGGTTATTGTAGTTAACTTGTTCCATAGAATAATGTAATACTGTAGATGTGAATAAAAAAAGGGAACCAAAGAGAATTAATAGCTTTGGTTAAAATATGCCAGAATTCAGAAATATACCACAAAATCTTTTTTTTTTTTTCCCTTAAGATAATTTTTTTTAATAATTGATTTAATCTGACCAATTCACTTACATTTAATATTCAAAGCTCTAACTGTCTCTATTTACTTATTTTTTAATTATAGAAATTCGAAATTTATATATTAATCTAAAGTAAAAATAAATATATATTTTTTTTTAATTTTATATATATCAGTAAAAAAATTAAATAACAGCGCAGAACCACAAATTATTTTTTAAAATAATACAATATAGTTTATTTGTTTTCTTTAAAATTTAAAATTTAAATACAGTGAATTGGTTCTATCAGTCGCATTTTCGTCATTTAAGTGTAAAAAAAAAATGAAAAAATAAATAAATAAAAAATAAAATAGCTTGTACTTTTTAAAAAAGTTATAATTTAAATATTTAAGCTAATTAAGTAATTATATTTACTTATTAATTATTACTTAGGTTCATAAACTTAGTAATAAAAAAAACTTGTAACTAAAAAAATAAAAAAATTGGGATTTTTAAAAAAAATTTGATTCATATCTAAATTTTTTTTTAAAAATTCCCAATTCGGTAATTGTTTTTCATTAACTGTATAACTTCATTCTTTTTATGTTCTTTAAAACTCTTTTAGTACCGGCTTTTTCATAGGAATATTCGATATTTAAAATATCGATATTTGAATGATCAAAATTTCAAAATTGTTTATGTAACAAACTTCTCGATGATATCTGTTACATGAAAATATCTCGATATTTAGAGACCTTATCAAAACTTTGGCATTACCACCAAAGACTTGCAGCTAAAAACAAATAAAAAAATCAAGAGTCAAAAAGATAATAAAAAAATATCCCAAAATTATGATTTTTTAAATTTTTATTTGATTCATAAAAAAAAAAAAAAAAATCACCAACTAATAATTTTGATCTAGTAGGTTAAGTTGAACTAGCTTGTTAGATTTAACAAGTTAGATTGATGGTTAGGTTGAGTTAGGTATTTAGATTTAACAAACTAGATTGACAACCTAACCTAGACTTGAAGGTTAAATCATTACTTAATGGTCAGAAAATAGGGCTAACTCTCTCAGTGCCTCAATAATAAAGGAAAGCTTATTACTCATTATTTATATATATATATATGAATATATAGTATATATAGAGTAAACTTTTATAGGTTGGATAGATAGATACTATTGGGATTCTATGAAATTCAAAATCCTAGAAAGATCTAAAAACAGTTCTGTCACTTCTCCTAAGAGTTAATCCTAATCTAGAAAGATAATAAAATTAAATAATAGTAAAAATAATGCAATATTTAATAATTCAAATCCAAAATGTTTTCCAATGGGTTAAATAAAGGGGAACTTGGGGAATTACTATTTCTTATTTCTATTTCCTTAAATAAAAATTAAATTTGCAAAATATTTTTGAAAAGTAAACGTCAAGTCAAGATAAGAATTCAAAGTTAAAAGTTAATTCACTAGCTCAACCCGATCAATAATCAAAAAGTCAATCTAAAATTTTTAAAATAGTACAACAAAAAAGATCGAAATAAACTTAATTTCTTTTACAGGATTCAATAAGAAAACTTTAAAACTATTTAAATAAATTAATTTCACAATATACATGAATAAATTGTTTAATTTTAAGCATATGTATATTGTTGTTTTTATTATTTTATATTTTAATTCTAAAGTAACAATATTTGTAAAATAGTGATTGTTAAGTGTTAAATTAAAAAAATAAAATAAAAGTGACTATAACTTTAATGGGATGGTAGTTGATTCATAGTATAAGTATTATGGTTGATTACATTATTTAAATTGCATTGTCTTAGCATAATGGAATGTATTAAGAATTGGAGTGATTACCATACTGTTAAAAATATGCAAGTATTAATGAGTCTTGGTCATAATTGTGGTTAGTTTATTATTTTAAGTTTGAATTCATGTTCTATGAGCTGGAATAGAACAGTTATTGACAAACTCCGAATAGCTTTTTACTCCTCCCGATTTACCTACGTTCATCCAAATAAAAATTTTGATGAGTTAACTAAAGTTTGTTCTATAATATAGGGAAACTTTGATTCTATGACCACAGCCTAATGTGCTATGACGATGGCAAATTTTAATATTTACCAAATGTTATTTATATACATCGGTAATGAAATTATAATCGAAAATTTTACGATATATATAGAAATATATCGATTTTCATAAATAAATATCATTGTCTATGATAAATATATATATCGATGCAAATTAAATATCCCTATTCCCTACCGATGTAAATTCATTGGTTCCCATATTTTTCTCTCAGCCATTTCACGTGTTCAAAGCTTCGGGTAAAACACCGGGTTATACTTTTAAATTTTAACTTTCATAAAGTAAAGAATTTTTCTTTCCTGACAAATATTTTTATCGTTCTAAATAACACAAAAATGAGTTTCTTAACTAGAAGTGTTGTACGTCTAATTGGTATTTCCTCAGCACATAATTTGTCAAAAAATGTAAGTATGCATTCAGATTTGTAATTTTGGGAATATAGGTTTGACATTTATTATGTTTTGTGAGGATATGTACTTATATAGAATTAAGAATCATGAACTTAATTAACTAAAAGCGATTTCAATTTAATTGTATTATATATAAGTTCATCTGTCATAACTGGAGAATGATTCAAATATTTTGAATAGGATTTTGTTCATTTAGAAGCTTCATTCATGTATGTAATTTGCCGAAGTTATTTTGTGTTTCTCGATTTCAATTTGTTGCATGAAAGTTACCTGTTAAGGGTTTTAGAAGACATTAAATTGGTAAAATTTTCTCAATATTAACTCTGCTTATCAGGTAAGAATCTTTAATATTTTATTATTATTTGCATTGTTTATTAAAGTTTATATAAGAA
This sequence comes from Armadillidium nasatum, assembly GCA_009176605.1. Taxonomy (NCBI): domain Eukaryota; kingdom Metazoa; phylum Arthropoda; class Malacostraca; order Isopoda; family Armadillidiidae; genus Armadillidium; species Armadillidium nasatum. The sequence continues at coordinate 96,423 of SEYY01021914.1, forward strand.
TATTGAAGGCTTGTTTTATTTAATAGTGCAAGCTATAAAAACAGCTTTATGTTGGAGTTGTAAAAATTCTAACACTCAACTTTGAAGGAAAAGTTGGATCTATATGAATGATCAAGGTATACTATGATTAACTCAGCTTTTTGGGGCTGTGTATCTTGATTTTAACATTTCTTTGGGATATTTGTAACTTTGTATATTAGCTTTATAGTTTAGCTTAAACTTCATTCTGCACATATTTTTAATATTCGAGTTGATTTACATTAAAATTGGAATCAGGGATGAGACATTCATAGTGAATGACAACTTGCACTTGGCATTTTGTTGACCGATACTCTTGATAGGCCCCTGAGGCTTTTAAGCGTCTATTTTCTTAAGCTATGTATAAATTTTTTTTTTTAGTTAAATTTAATTTTTAAAAATTTTAAAAATTTTTTTTTTTTTTTTTTTTTTTTTATTATTATTAATATATTATATATTAATATATATAATATATATATATATATATATATATATATATATATATATATATATATATATATATATATATATAAATAGGAAAGAATATATTAATTTCATTATTTATATATTACATTAAACAGTATTAAGTTTAGGTGCTGTAAGAACCCTACTTGACAGATTAGGCCTAGTTACTATCCCATTAGTGTAGGTTTACCCTTCAAGTTTAGATTAAGTTGAACTAGTTTATTTGATCTATCAAATTAACCTAACGTAGACTTAAAGGGTGAACTATGATAGGCCACTGATTAAGCCTAATCTTTTGAATATATTATATAAATAAATTAATGTATTCCATTTCCTGTAGTAAAAATTTTCAAATGGAAGTTTTTAAAAGTTCATAAATATTTGAAATTTTTAAAAATATAATACAAATGGTAGTTTTAATTTAAAACCAATTATGCAAAAAGAGTAGTAGGCTATAAAAAATGTAGAGCTCTAAAATAGCTATTAAATTCATAAAATTTACACTGACACTGATTCGGTAACTTGGTAGTACAGCCAAATGATAATAAATCTTTGAAGTTGAACATGGTTATTTTATTTACTTCTTTGAAGTTGAATACTAGTATATAGTAGTCCATTATTTTAAAATTTTAAGGGTTTTTGGTGTGTTCAAAGTTTATCATTTTCTGCACTTACCTTAATTGATTTCATTATATTCCATCTTTGTAATTTCAATATATTAACAATAAATTCTCAGTTGAACCTAAGTATTAACCTCTTTTAATATACAAGAATAGCTACCAAGTGACTTATACTTAGGAAATAAGCATTGTTTCCCCAGACCTTACAAGAAAATACTTATGCTGCATTTCATGGATTGTCTTTTGGTAAAAGGATGTTAGCCAAGCTGACAACATTTACAACTCAAAAAGAACTAAATTTTTGACTGGAAAATCTCATTTGCTATATTTATATTATATATTAAAACTTTTAATAAATTAATAGTTTTACCCAATTTAATTTTCATTTCCCAAAATTTTAAATAAATTATGGTAATGTTATGATAAAGAATCTTTGGTTTTAAAGTATATATATATATATATATATATATATATATATATATATATATATATATATATATATATATATATATATATATATATATATATATATATATATATTGTTAAGCTAAAAAAAAATTATTTTTATTATTCATCTAATGTTAGGAATTTTTATTTTGTATATTTAATTTAGTGAGTTACAAAATTTAAGTTCAGTACATTTTTATATAGACTATATCCAACAGTTTATCTGGTCTCAATTCCAATTTGAATGACCAATTTTAAGTACCTGAATTTCAGAAATAAATTTGAGTATAGATGTTTGCTAAAAGGTTTTAGGTTAAATAAAACATTACACAATGTAAAAAAAGTAATACAGAATGTTTTTCATCAGTACCGTTAATTGTATTATGTAGTGCATTTCTTAATACATCCATATATTTGAATCCTTGACACCACACTCAGAGGTCAAATCAATGGATATATAGAAAAATACTTTAGTTTTGTAACTTAACACATTTATGCCAAAATTTTTATAAGTGAATAGTAAAATAAAAAAAAATTTTCAAAAAGGTTTTGAGTTTAACATCGGACCTGTTCCTAAATTAATATCTTAAAGTTTTTAAAATACTTTTCTTGAATATTTGTTTAGCAGAATATCAATACTGATGCATAGTAAATTAAAATGTTTCAACTATTTTTTATTTAAAAAATATAAATAAAGCACATTTATAGAGAATGTCAACATAGATATATTTTGGTATCAAATGTAGTTTAAATATAAAAAATGTGTGAAGTTTTTTATGCTATAGAATATATCATAAAATGAAGAAAAAACTAATAATTTAAATCTTTTTATCTTTTGTATGTAATTTTTTTTTAAAAGTATAGTTTTTCTGCATAATTATTAGTGATTAGATACTTAAGTAATAAATTAAATCAGAATAAAATCCAATATTCTTATAAAAGTAATTTTTATTAGGAATGGTCTAATGATGTTTGTAGAATTTGTGACAAAATTATTAAAACTAACATTTTTAAAGATCCTCCCAGTTTGACCATCTTCCATTTTGCTGAAACTTTTTTGAGTAGATATACATCTTTCAAATGAAATTCTGCAAAATCAGCCGCTCAAGATCTCTTGTAGTTAAGGCATAAGAGTTTCTGTGAATGTCACCTATGATCTGCAAATTGACTTATAATACTGATGTTTAAGGAGTGGTTATTTAACAAGTATAATAACTATAAAATTTGACACAGTAGTTTATTTCATGTTCAATGTGAAAACCACTCCTAAATCCTCTTAAACCTGTAACTTTTTTGCATTTCAATCCTAAAGTGGCTGTGCCATAGTCACATCTGTAAATGAAAATTTGACAGTTAACAATTCTAAACCCATTCATGAAGTTACAGTTTAGGGGAATTTAGGAATGCAGTTTTTGTGTTCAGAACCAGAAAGAACTACTGTGTCATATTTTATATGTGAGGCTACATGGCTACTGTAGTTGTGAAATAATAGCTCTTTAAAATTTAGTATTGTAAGTCTATTTGCAGAGAATAGGCGATCCTTCACAAAACACTCATGCCTCAAATAGAGGACTTAGTTTGAAGCTTCAGCTTCGCATCAAGCTTCAGTATAATTGAAGATGGTTGAATGTGGAGCACCTGGTTACTTCACATGAAATTCATCTCCATCTTGATATGCTAGGCATGCAGTTTTACTCCCAACACTGCTCTTCTCACTCCTGGCACTTTAAACTGCAGTATCACCTGGGTATTAAAGAACCCAGTACTGTGAATATTTTTTTTGTTGGGGCCTTTTTCACTTTTAAAATACTGTAGCTTGAACTCTATTAGAATTTACAAAAAAATTTAAACAAAATGCTTTAAATAACATCTTTAACTCTTAGATACTTAATGTAATTGAGAATCGTATTTTAGCAGTTATCAGTTTTATTAGCATAAGCAAAACCAGTGGTTAGCAAACTTTCTTGAGCATTACCCTAAAATATATTTGTAACAATTTTCCCACCTTGACTTTAAAGTAAGAAAAAATTGCTTTAAAATAGTCAAATGTGAGTTTATATGTATTTGGTGATTGTGGGATAGGTAGCTCTACTGTGAAGAGTTGGTGTGAATCCTTGAGAGCTTCCATTTCTTAATTTTACTATTTTTAAGATTTGGTTTTTGTTTTATTCTAGAGTTGTACAGCCTGACAGGAAATTGGATTTTTGTTTTATTCTAGAGTTGTACAGCTTGACAGGAAATTGGAAATTAATTTCTTATAATTGTTAGGTATGGGGAAGTTTTGAATTTTTTGTATCAGGTTGTGGCTGTGAACAGATTATATGAATTAAATTAAATGGCTGTAAATTATGGTTCTGAATAAGAGATTTTTTGAAGCTCTTAATGATTATGGTAGATTGTGGTTAGAACAGTGGTGGTTGAGAGAGATTTTGAATGTGCTTGGTTTGGCGAGTATATTAGGGGTTGTGTTTTTGTGTGCATTTGTTTTTCTAGGAGTTTGCAGAGTGGAATTGAGGGAGATTGAAAGATAGAAGGATGATGGGCATGGGAATTACCTTTGTTTTAGTTAAGTATTATTGTTTGCTTACATATTGGGGAGGATAAAGTTGAGATACAAAGATTTATTGAATTTATTATTAGGTGAGTGATGGCATTATGTAGGTGCCTTAGATTTAGGTTAAAAAATGTCTGGGACGGTAGCTGGAGAGTTTTATTAATTTAAGGTTTTGAGTATTAAAATAATCTTGAGTAATGAATTTTGTTTGGCATTTATGTCTGATGTCTGATAGTTTTTGTTTTTGTGAAATATTGTACTACTGTGTTGCAGTTTTGTTTTGGATTGTGGAGTGTGGTGTTATACTCTTTAGTTTTTAATATTGTACTACTGTGTTGCAGTTTTGTTTTGGATTGGGGAGTGTGGTGTTATAGTCTTTAGTTTTTGAGAGAGAGGGATTATTTTGATTTATAATTTTATTATTATTTATCTTCATTTTAATAATAGGGTTGGCTTATGCACCAGTGTGGTACAGTGTGTCACACAGTTTCAGGATCATTGTATGGTGCTGTTGCATAACCTCCATGTGCAGTGTGGAAAAATTTAGTGCTCTTTCAACCCTACTTAAGAAGATTTTAGTAATTATTTTTTTCTGAAAATATTTTAATGGTCTTTCTTACCTCGACTCTCCTTTCTTAAATTTATATCAAATATCTAATGTCTTATAAATTTACAGATTGGTTCACAATGGTCAGCTGTGCCCCTTTCAAGATCTTTGGCATTTCTATCCACACCTTTAAGAATGAATTCAAATAATCAGATGAAACACACAAATCTTTGCTCATGTGGTTGTGGTATTCATGGAATGCATACTAAAGGTATTAATACTATTATTTTTTAATTACCTATGTATGTAGGTATAACTTTTGAGAATGGAATTTATCAGAATTTAAATGTACTGTGAGAATTTTTTAAGAACTTTGAGGCTGTTCTATTGATACCATAGAAAAATAAAATATATGTGTACTGTATGTTTATATAGTCAGATATACAATTTTCATGATTATTTGTAGTTTAGTACTCTTAATATAATAACTTTTAAATAATAATAATTAGATTTTATTGCTTAATATCTAATATTTTCTAATTCAGTGTAGCAGACTAGCAGTAAACTAAATACCCCCGATGTAATAATAATAATGCCTAAATTTGATAAGTAGAATTTGCTCTAACTTTATCATTGAGGTTTTTCCTTGTTTTTCCAAAGGTTTTTTCCCCAGGGAATACTTAAGGTGGTAAAAACTACCCTTGCCAACCCTGATTGTCTTACATTTGTCAACACGGGGGAAAAATGAATTTAAATTAATTAATCTTTTAGATCAAAATGATTTCATAATTTTGATATTTTTACATTTTTTTATTATCTTGGTTGAAAGAAACATTAGGAAAATAGAGACAGAAACCACATGGGCTTATCAAGACTGTCCCAGTTAAAACAAATAATTTATGGTAATACTAATACATGCAACAAAGACTAGGTTTATCCTATCCCTAGTTATCAGTTCATTCATGCAAAGTAAGATAAAAATAAAATAAAGCTTCTACATACATTTAGTAAACCTAACTAATGACATTATGCAACTAATTACACATGCAACATGCAATGAATCAACACCTACTACAAAATTGACAGTTAGGCTTAGTCAAGCTAAAATTCATAGGCTTAGTCACAAACTGTTCTAAAAATTCATACCTATCAATTTGTCTTAGTCAAGTTATACTATACGATACCTAAACCATCCATATATTTATCTAGCCCCCTCTTAAATGTTGCAAGAGAAAGTCAACAGTCACCTGTGGCAAGCCATTCCAAAAATTAACCCCTATTACTGAAAGAGTATTTTCTTAGATCGAGATGGCATGACTTCTTTTTAATTTTCTTAATCCCTCTAGTTTCTCTTCCATGGTCCACTATAAAGTATTTTTCAATCTCTCTATTACTGTCAGATGCAAATATTTTGTAAACTTGTATCATATCCCCTCTGAGAAATCTTCTTTCAACCGAGAACATTCCCAGCCCCTTCAACCTCTCCTCATAGATCTTACTCTCGAAGCCAGAAATTATCCTTGTTGCTCGTCGTTGTACTCTCTAGCATATGCCTTTTCTTAAATGAGGAACCCAAACTTGTGTATAATACTCTAATGCTGGCCTAACATAGCTATTAAATAGCTTGCTTATAACTTCTTTGCTCTTGTAAACTTTTGCATTTTATACTTCTTATTAGCTCCATTTCCTTGCTTCCAAACACTGATCACCCACTTTCAGATTACTGCTAATAATTACACCTAAATCTTTTTCTTGATCCACAATCTCAAGCCAATTCCCCATTCATAACATAATTAAATCCTTCATTCGAGTAACTTACATGAAGTAGTTTACATTTTTTACTATTAAAATTCATTTGTCACTTATCTGCCAACCCAAGGAGTCTATCTAGATCACTTGGAAGTTTTATGCATCCTTCGTTATTCCTTACTGAGGTAACTACTTTGGTATCATCTGCAAACTTTAAAACTTTAGATTTAAGACCTTTCTAAATCATTTATATATATATATATATATATATATATATAATAAATATATATATATATATATATTATATATATATATATACGTCGTTCCCTGATCGTTGGAGATGAACCCAACATTCTAGACCTTTTTAACTTCTATCCTTCTCCTTATACTGTTAAACTCTTTCCTCCTCTGGTTCCTCCGATTTCTTATCTCTGTATCCTCTTCTATCTCTTCAAGTCTTCCGCAGGAAAGACCCCCTTCTACGGAAAGGAAACGCTTGTGGCACTTCGGTGCCGCAAGCTGGTCGGACTTGCGGTCGTACTTCTTTGATTTCCCGTGGAATGATTATTGCTTCCGTGGGAGGGGTCCCTCGGAGTGTGCAGAACGCATTACCGAGGTGATTCTCTCTGGCATGGAGGCATACATTCCATTTTCTTTCCCTTCTACTAAACCTAACAAACCTTGGTTTAACTCTGCTTGTTCTCGTGCTATCCGCCGCAGGGATGCTGCCTTCAGGGATTACCGTCGTCTTCAAACTCCAGAAACTCACGCTACTTATATTTCATCCCGGAATCGTGCAAAATCTATCCTTCGTAACACTAAAACTCATTTCTCCGTAGAAAATGCAATAATCTTTCTGGTTCCTCTTCTTCACGTTCTTTCTGGCATTTTGCAAAAAATGTCAACTCTAACTTTGCTTCTTCCTCTTTCCCTCCTTTAATATCTTCCGACGGCACAACTGCTGTTTTACCTTCTTCTAAAGCTGAACTCTTTGCTCAAACTTTTGCCTTTAATTCAACCTTAGACGATTCCGGAGCTATTCCTACTCCTTCAACCCCTCCAACTCATTATGCCTAAAATTAGAATTTCTTCTAAAGATGTCATTTCTGCTCTCTCTGAGCTTAATACTAAGAAGGCGTACGGTCTCGATGGTATTCCTCCTGTGGTTCTCAAAACTTGTGCTTCCGAGCTTGCACCCTGCCTCGGTAAACTATTTCGTCTTTGTCTCTCTACTTCAACCTTCCCTTCTTGCTGGAAACGTGCGCTCATTCAACCTGTGCCGAAGAAGGGGGACCCTCTCAACCCTCCAACTACCGTCCTATTTCTTTGACCTCGTTCTCTCTAAAGTTTTCGAATCTATCCTTAACAGGAAGATTTGGAAGCATCTCAATTCTTCTAATCTTATCTCTGATCGCCAGTATGGCTTTCGTAGAAACGCTCTACAGGTGATCTTCTTTCCCTTCTCTCTGAATCTTGGTCCTCCGCTATTCGGCATTTCGGTGAAT
>SEYY01021916.1:0-50000 GCA_009176605.1 Armadillidium nasatum
TATATATATATATATTCTCACACTCTTTTGTGAGGTCATTTTTGGAGATTCTACACCCACCTTTTAGGGGTGGCATAGCCTTTATATATACATGACAAAAAGTTTGAGTTATAAATTAAAACTGAAAATTATAAATGAAAAATAAATAAAGAAACATAAATAAATAATGTGAATTATTTTCGTGGATGTGGAGCTAAATTGTAATAGAATTCCTTCCTTTTATAATTACTTTATTCTTGAAATGGACTTTTTGGTAAGAATGAATGCGAAGTTTCTCTTCTTTTACGGTAACTACTAAATTTTTAAAGGGTTTGAAATAAATAACACCTATTCTTTACTCTAAATTTTTGTTTATATGTTTTTTTTGTTTTTTTTTTGTTTTTTTTTATGTAAAAAAAGGACAGTCACCCGAAAGAAGTTTATTATTATTATTATTATTATTATTATTATTATTATTATTATTATTATTATTATTATTATTATTATTATTATTATTATTATTATTATTATTATTATCTATATATAATTAATATTATTCTGTTCAAAAATTTTATTCCATTCATTATAACATGGGATTATGCCATTTGGCCAGGGCAATATAAAGTTGCTTCATATTTATTTATTATTGTTTTCTATATATATATATATATATATATATATATATATATATATATATATATATATATATATATATATATATATATATATATATATATATATATATATATATATATATATATATATATACTAATATATATATTATAATAATAATAATAATAATAATAATAATAATAATAATAATAATAATAATAATAATAATAATAATAATATTAAAATATTTTAAAAAAATTATATATATATATATATATATATATATATATATATATATATATATATATATATATATATATATATATATATATATATATATATATATATATATATATATATATATATATATCCTCCACTCCACCTTCGCATACACTTCTGCCTCCGTCTCAACCTCCACCTCCACCTCCACCTCCACCTCCACCTCCACATCCACATCCACCTCAGCCTTCATTTCTGCCTCGGTCTCCACCTCCACCTCCACCTCCACTTCCACTTCCACTTCCACCTCCACATCCACTTCAAAATTCATTTCTGCCTCCGTATCAACATCCACATCCACCTCCAACTACAACAAGAACATCTGCGTATCCCTTTGGGATACGCATATGAGCTTGTTATTATTATTATTATTATTATTGTCATTCATATTTTTTTATTGTTATTGCTTTTTTTGTTTAATGATACCTTAATTTAATATTACTTTTCATAACAACTTGTTTGCTATTGTGGAGGTGGATTTTCTAGTGTTTGAGTTTTATGATTTTCAAATTTGTTTTTATAAAGGGAAGAAATCTGAGTCTGGATAAGAAATGCGTTTTTGTGTACCAAAGTCTTAAAGGTTCAAGTGAAATGAGAAGAAGGAAACCTTTTACGCAAATTAATCAGTGAATTAAGGAAAAAAAGGATTCTTTTTCTTCCATTTTCTACCATAATTATTCTTTTATTTTTTAGTTGTTCTTATTCCCTGACCGACCTTGCGATCAATGTTGCTGTTTTAAATGAGATTTTGGAATAGCTTTTCCAGATGGAAAATTAGATATCTTATTATTCAACGCAGTTGATAGTGTTAATGGTTTTAATAGGATGATCCTATTTTACATTGAACAAACTCTCTTACATAACAGACGCAAGCGTGCAAGTACACATAAAACACACACATATAAGAGACCTACACACATACACACACACACACACACACACACACCACACATATATATATATATTATATATATATATATATATATATATATATATATATATATATATATATATATATATATATATATATATATATATATATATATATATATATATATATATATATATATATATATATATATATATATATATATATATATATATATATATATATATATATATATATATATATATATATATATATATATATATATATATAGATGGTTCTGTAATTTCTTTGGCCTCCTGTTCTCCTCTAATTCCACCCTGAACTACTCTGGCAATCCTCCTACTACTTCCCATCTCAGATGTCCCAAGCATTTACTAGTGATTACATTTGATCAGGTGAATCGGCTTCTGAAATCTATGAACGTCAAGAAGGCAAGCGATCAGGATGGAATTCCTCCCCAAGCTCCAAGTTTTATGGGAGTGTGCTACTGATCTGTTTTCGTCTTCCGTTCAACTTTTTCCTCTATGTCTCAATACTAGTACTTTCTCCCATTGTTGGAACTGCGCATTAGTCCAACTTATTCCGAAGAAAGGTAGTCTGCTCTGATCTTTCTAATTATCGCCCTATAGCTCTCACTTGTATTCTGTCTAAGATCTTTGAAACCCTTCTCAACTCTCATTTCTTAGATCATCTATAGAATCCCATTCCCTTCTTTTTGATCATCAGTATGGCTTTCGATGTTCGAGATCTACTGGTGATATATTTTCCTTTCACAGGTTTATGACCTGCCTTAGGGACCATGGGAAACTTATGTGGTGGCTCTTGACATATCTAAAGCATTTTACCGGATATATCATGCGTCATTGCTTTTCAATATCCACTCCTTTGGGTTTTCTCCTGCTCTTTGCTTACTTATGTCTAGAGGACCGACCGGGGCTGGAATTTTGCCGGGGCCGGGGTCGCCCATGTTTAGCTGGGGCTGGGGCCGGGGTTGCCAAAAATTTGCAAAGAGGTCAAAAGAACTGACATTTTAGGTTAAAAAAAATTAGATATAAATTTAATTGAGGTTTTTTAATTATAAGAAAGGCGTAGAATAGCCAACATTCACTTAAATTAATGATTATATGCATTTTCTCCGAAAAAAATTCCGAAAATTACAAATTTTGTATAATAAAAAGTGCAAAAATTAAAAAAAAAAAAAAAAAATTTGATTTCTATTAGTGATTTAACAGCTTTTTCTATAAGACCCTAAGGTAAAGTTTGAAAAATTGCAAGATATAAAATTATCAGTATAACCTATATTTATACATATAATTGTTATATCATTGCTATGTATAAAACTTGAATCAATTAGCTACATTATTTCAAAATTATTATTTTGCTTATACTTTAAATCAATATGGATTAAAAGATCAGCTTCAGCAGTATGGAATTACTCTACAATGTTTCAGGATAGGCTCGAAATAGTTAAATGTAACATCTGCAGTCAGGAAATTAGAAGAGGACCTCCAGGTACTACAAGTAAAAAAATTTCAACAAAATCTTTATGGGGCATCTAAAATCAAAACACAAAAATGAACATTCACTAGCAGAAAAGGAGCGGTCAAAAGAAACAGAAGAAAAGAGAGAATTTTAAAAAAAAGAAGAAATATCTTAATTTTCTTATATTTTTTAAAAAAGATTTTTATTATTTGACTGGTTGAGCTGAAATTTTCAGGGTATATTCATTTTTTCCATTAGTTCTGAGTTGATTTCGAACATTTTTCTGAGTCTATAACGGTTTGAAAGTTATTTGGACCCAAAGTTGAAAAAAAATGAATAGTGGGGTCAAGCCACTGGTCCACATGAGCTGAAAATTCAACTGAATAATCTTAGCCCCAGTTTCTTGCATTGGTGAGAACAGACTTTTGATATCACATCTAGGAAAAAAGTTAAAAGCACTTGAATTTTTTTTTTTTTTTTTAAATCGTACCCTTCCGGAGAAAAAAATTATTTAAAAAACAAGCTACCTATTAATTTCTTTATTTTTTAATATTGTTTAGAGGAGGGACAGGGCTACAATTTTTATTTACTGCATTATTAAATGCTTTTTCTTTGAAGCTAGATACAGCCTCTCAAACTTTAGAAATATTTGAAATTTGGTCAAAAATGGACCTTTTTTGAGAGGCTATATATCGAAAACAACGAATCTCATCGAATAAAGTATACAGAGGAATTTGTAGCCCCATTCCTCTTCTATGCACTCTCCAAAAATAAGGAATGTTATAGTTGTAGTTTTAAATATTTTTGACCGAAAAGGTGGATTTTTTTTTTTTCGAAAAAATTTTTTTTTTCGATAGATGTTCAGTTTTGGGCTTATAACATTTTTTCTATAACTCTGGGAACAAATGTGTGTTACAAGTTTTTGTTGCCAATAGAATTCTAAATATACAGTTCAAGTTTCAGGTCATTCCAAAAAGTGGTTTGGCCCCGCCATTCATTTGAAAAGGGTCAAATTTCCCCCTCCAAAAAAAAAAAAAAAACTTTTTAGCAGTTATAGAGTTTAGACTCAGAAAAGCGCTAGAAATATACTTTTTTTTCACCTAGAAAAAAGCTATATACACTGAAAATTTCAGGAGAATTGGCTGAAAATTAAAATAAAAAAATTTGAAATTGGATTGTCCCCTCAAGTATAATTTGCCATTTTAACCCCGGCAGGCAAACCCCGGTTTTCTCTGATTTTTAGCCGGGGCCGGGGCCCGGGTCGGTTCATACTTATGTCTAGCTTTCTTTCTAATCGTTCCTTTTCGATTGTTGTTGTTGATGGAACGACTTCTTTATTTCCTGTCAATAGAGGTGTTCCTCAGTGTTCTGTCTTGTTCCCTAATCTATTGTTACTTTTCATTAATAATCTTCTCATGTGCTCATCGAACCCTATCTGTTCATACGCCGATGACTCGACCCTCCATTCTTCCACTCAATTCAAATTCCTTTGCATCTAGAGTTACCTCTCGTCTTCATCTTTCCTATTCCATTCTTGCTGTTCTGAATAGAATTTCCCAGTGGGATCGTCTCAACCTTGTGAAATTCAACACTATAAGAACTCTATTTCTTGAAATCTTTCTCTCTCTCTCAAAGACACCTCCTAACTTTTCTATTTCTTTCGATGGTTCTCCCGTCTCTCCTGTTGACAGTATAAACATCCTTGGCCTTCACATAAACAAAAAAGTATCTTGGAAACCTAATATCACAATGGTTACAAGGGCTGCCTCAAAGAAGCTGGGAGTTCTGTTTAGACTGCGAGAATTTTTTACTTCTTCGTAGTTACTCCAATTATACAAGGACCTCATCCGCCCTTGTGTGGAGTACTGCTTTCATATCTGTGATGGCTCAGGTTTTACTTATCTTTTGGACATGGTTGCGTCAAAGGCTAAAAGACATAAATTGTTCCGCTCTTACTAATTCACTTAACCCTTTATCTTTGTGACGTGATGTTGGTGCCTTGTCTTATTTCTAAAGGTATACTACAGTGGCATATGCTCTAAGGAATTGTCCTCTCGAATACCTCCGCCTTTACAACTGTCCCGTGTCACAAGGGGTGCATTGTGGAAACAAGCAATTCCTGGCTTGTTCACTGTGATGCCTCCTTCTTTCCAGCCACATATGTTTTGTGGAATTTTCACCCATCTGTGTTTCCTGCCAAATTTAATCTCAATTACCTTAAAGCCAACTTCAGTGCTCATCTACGAAATTTGGGTTTGGTGGGATTTGTAGAGTTTTCCTTATTCTCTTATTAATCTGCCCGTGAGCGGTGGTTATATATATATATATATATATTATATATATATATATATATATATATATATATATATATATATATATATATATATATATATATATATATATATATATTATATATATATATATATTTTTTTTTTTTTTTTTTTTCCTTTTACTTTCTTTCTGCTTTCCTTTAATAGCCTATTCGTAGCTTCATCCCCTGTCCACAATTTTCCTATGACTCAACATTGTTTCATTACTTTTTCGTTTAGAAAAACTTCCCCCACAAGGACAATTATCTTGTGCTCGGAGGGTGACCTTGGGGCCACTGAACTCTGGACTCTTGTAGTTTTAACTTGGTCAAGAGAGCACGCTTTAATTGTGTAATTATTATACAAGTAACAGAAATAAATCCTGAAAAACAGACAGGCCAAATTATGTTCTGTACTAAAATGTAATTTTCTAAAGATAGTTTAACTGATCTTGTAAAAAGTTGTTTTAATTTGCATTAATAATAATAATGAAAGTAAAAAATCTAAAATGTATTTGCTATTGTTAAGTAAAATGAATATTGTGCTACCAGGTTTAGAATATATATATATATATATATATATATATATATATATATATATATATATATATATATATATATATATATATATATATATATATATATATATATATATATATATATATATATATATATATTATATGGGGCTACTATTGGGTTTTTTTTTTTTTTTTTTTTTTTTTTTTTTTTTTTTTTTTTTTTTTTTTTTTTTTTTTTTTTTTGTTTTTTTTTTTTTTTTGTTTATAAAAAGATTTGGTCGAAAAAATTTTATTTAAGACACCCGAAGGTCCTCTTTTAATTTCCTGGCTGCAGATCTTACTCTTCGCTATTTCGAGCCTATCCTGAAACATTGTAAAGTACTCCCATACTGCTTGAAGCTGATCTTTTAGCCATAGTGACTGAAAATATTAACAAAATAATTTTGAAATAATGTAGCTAAATGATAAAAGTTTGATACACATCAATAAAATAGCAATATGTATAAATACAGGTTATATTGATAATTTTATATCTTAAATTTTTTCAAACTTTAACTTAAGAAAACCTATTTATCACTATTGTGAATCAGAATATTTTTTATTTTTTTAAAAAATTTTTGTACTTTTTTAAAACTTTTATTGTACAAAATCTGTAATTTTCTGAACATTTTTTTTTCAGAGAAAATGCATAGAATATTTAAGTGAAAGTTGACCATTCTACTCTCTTAAAATTAAATAAATCTCAATTAAAATTATATCTAATTTTCTTAACCTAAAATTTCAGTAATTTTGACCTCTTTACAAATTTTAGGCAACTCGGGCCCCGGTCGGTCCCTAACGATAACCATTATATATATATATATATATATATATATATATATATATATATATATATATATATATATATATATATATATATATATATATATATATATATATATATATATATATATATATATATATATATATATGCAGGGATGGACAAAATAAAAGGAACACCTGACATCTGCGTAAGATTTATGTATTAACTAGGTGATGGGCAATCATTTTTATTTAAAACAACTGCAAATCTTCGCTAAATAGATCCGTAGAAGTGATTGAATAGTTTTCAAGTAGAATGTCTCAATTTTGTAATAAAAATTTTCAGAACGTGCTTCAACAATGTTGGAGGTAGAAAATCTTCATCCTCTCTCTTTGTTCCCAAATCCCCATAACGGTTCAGTTGTGCTGGCCTGGGAAGATGGAAGATGTTAGATAATATTTCGGTTCCTCTACCAAAGACTGACTCAGTGTATGTGTGCAATGTCATTCTGTAATAAGACATTTATTTGGCAGCAATATGCTGGTCATAGTAAGAACATCATCGTTTAGGATGTCGAGATATTCTTTCTGAGTTATCCAACCATTGTTGGAAATGATAGAACCAACTGAATACCATGATATGGCCAACCATATCATAACTGAACCGTCTTTATTTTTGACTGTAGGAAGCAGACAGTCTGGATCGTACTCTTGTTTGAGATTCTTCATACATAACCCAAGGAACCTTTTTGGAAAACAAAGTAAACTATGACTCATCGGACCATACCATATTATTATAATCATCAGTTATAATTGTGTCATCATTTGTTTTGAATGTTATCGTTGGCTTCGGCTAAAAAAGGGTTCCAAAATTGCAGTCCTTTCATGAATGCAAAATTTTTGGAACTCTTGCCTAACTGTTCTTATCGAAACAACATTGTTCATGCAGGTGACTGTTGAGTTCTGTTGTCACCTTTGCCGCGGTTATTGTAATTTTTTTTGGTCATAATCTTTTTTAATGTTACACAGTCTCACTATTTCAACGTTTGCTTACACCTACTATTCCTCTCGATGATGTTTTGTTATATTTTGTGTAAGCTGTTAATCACTGTTTGATGCTATCACTCTTGAGTGGTGACATGCTAAAGAGTTTATCAGTTTTCGTCACAGTTTCCGCTAACCGAGCACCAACGATTTTATCTCTTTTTACTAGTCTAACAGGTCACAAATTTCACTCTATGCTTGCTTTAACCATCTCAAGTAATAAAATGAAATACACTGGAATATAACTTAAAAGGGTTAATCGTAAACTGTTCAGTATATATATATATATATATATATATATATATATATATATATATATTATATATATATATATATATATATATATATATATATATATATATATATATATATAGAGAGAGAGAGAGAGAGAGAGAGAGAGAGAGCATGCGGGAGTGCGTGCGTGCGTGTATGCATGTGTGGGTGAATATTAGTGCGTGTGTGCTTGTGTGTGAAAGAGAAATTGGTAGAAGAGAATGTTCATTTGTGTGAGAAACCAAAAGAAACAAACATTTTCTGCTCAATAAAGCTTTTCTTGGAGCTTTTTTTAATTTTTTATTTATTTTCTTTTTTTTTTTTTTTTTTTTTTTTTTTTTTTTTTTTTTTTTTTTTTTTTTTTTTTTTTTTTACATTTACTAATTAATTTTTTTTCAAGTTTTCCATAGACTATATTAATAATAATAATAATAATAATAATAATAATAATAATAATAATAATAATAATAATAATAATAATAATAATAATAATAATAATAATAATAATAATAATAATAATAATAATAATAATAATAATAATAATAACTAATATTGGGAATTATTTTTGAAATTTGCATATTAGAAATCAGTTGTGTGAAATTGTATTTAGTCATAACTCATATGGAAATTAAAACGGAAATTCCTCACATACTCCAAAGGGTTATTATTATCCTGTCAGTGCGACTAATTTCTTCCATCTGTCCTTTTAACTCACTTTTGTCGAGTTGTGTTTATTATCATTTTACTTGGAGCATTGGTTTCAATATTAGTCCTTGTGCATTACAGTCTTAGGGTTTTCACCTTATCAGTGGAACTGGAGTGTCCTTCTATCTGTCATCCGAGCTTTTTTTTCCAGAGTTTCCCAGAAGATCATGTTTCTCGGTACATTGGTTTCCAAATCTAGTCCAAGAGTTCTATTAATTAATTAAATTGAAGGGCTAACAATACGACCTTGACTCTCCTCAGATTTTGATGATATGTCTAAATTCCCCTTGCCGGATATTAAATAGACCGGACATCAACATCAAATCTAATGAAATATCTGAATACCTTAAAATGTTTACTTAATTATTATTATCAAACATCTCAATTTTGTTTTATTCCGTATTTGTCCTTAAATATGTTAATGGTAATATTAGGAAGGCGTTAACGAACTTAAGATATAACTTCACAAGCTTTATTCAGATATTGAACATTTACAGGTTTTCAATTCAATAATATATATATATATATATATATATATATATATATATATATATATATATATATATATATATATATATATATATATATATATATATATATATATATATATATATATATTATATATATATATATATATATATATATATAATTATATATATATATATATATATATATATATATATATATATATATATATATATATATATATATATATATATATATATATATATATATATATATATATATATATTATTAATTTTTTATAATATACCATTTCCCGCATGATGCAGGGTGGAGTCAATTGCAGAAATTTGACATTCCTGCAATTGTACATGGGAATAAAACCTGGTTGAAAGGGTTCCCAGTCTTTAAAACCATGCAAAGAGCTAATCTTCATCTGACTCGATGCGACGAAATCATCATTCATTATTGACAATTTTTTTTTTTTTTCCTTTTAAATACTATTTTCCATTAATTGTCGAAAGTACTTTGCACCGAAAAATATGTTTCTTCACAATTTTTTTTTTTTTTTTGAATTTCTTTTAATTTACTATTTAAAAAAATACTGAAATACTATAACGAAATATTAAATTTTTGTTTTACATTTGGTCAATTCTGGCAAAACTCCACAAACTCTGCAACTTCAGGGAGAAGATCATGAAGCTTCGTATTCAGTAGCCTTCTCTTTTCCTCTCTTCTTCTTCTCTTCTCTTCTCTTCTCTTCTCTCCTCTCTTCTCTCTCTCTTCTCTCTCTCCTCTTTCTTCTTTCTAATGTAATATATATTATATATATATATATATATATATATATATATATATATATATATATATATATATATATATATATATATTTATATATATGTGGAACCGAAGTCCCCCATCCACCCTAAATGTGAGAACAGTACTCATTACAAGGGCGAATAAGACCCTTATATAATTGGAGCAACTGTTTGGATGAAAAATATTTCCGCACTCTGAACAGAATTCCAAGCTTCTTTCAAGCCGCCCTAGCAACCATTGTGATATGAGGTTTCCAAGAAAGTTTTTTGTTTATGTTTAGGCCAAGAATGTCAATGTTATTTAGAGGTAAGACGTGGGGGCCGTCGAAGAACATAGGAAAGCTGGAAGGAGTTTTCGAGAGGGAGATGTGAAGAAGTTGAGTTCTTAAAGAGTTGAATTTCACAAAGTTGAGGCTACCTCACCGAGAAATCCCGTCCAGATCGGCAAGAATGGAGTCAGAAAATTGAAGATGAGAAGGAACTCTAGAAGTAGCAAATTTGGAATGAGTGGAAGAATGGAGAGTTGAGTCATCGGTATAAGAATGAACAGAGTTAAACGGAAGCTGAGAAGATCGTTGATGAAAAGTAAGAATAAAGTTGGAGATATAAGAGAACTCTAAGTAACACCACAACTGACAGAAAAAGAGGAAGAGATCGCTCCGTCGACAAGTGCCGATATGGATCGATCAGAGAGAAAGCTAGACAATAGTAAGCAAAGAGAAGGAGGAAACCGTTATATATATATATATATATATATATATATATATATATATATATATATATATATATATATATATATATATATATAAAATATATATATATATATAATATAAATATATATATTTTCCACTGGTGGACCAGAACCCTACCAAATCTCATCAGAGTTGGGGAAATACCAGAAACATGGTCAAATTCCACTAGAGTTGGAAGTCATAATCATAGCCAATTAATAATCAAAGTGTCTCAAAACACGGCGTTTGAAAGTGTACAAGTCAAAGGAAGTTGGGAAAATAGATAAACGGAGTGTGTTCAAAATTTTATCCGTTGAATACATGTAAAATTGAGCATATCTGGCTAAGTCTGTCCACTCTTAGTTGGACAAAGAACTGTGTAGGAAAATTGTGTAGCTCTTGCCCTTCTCAATGGAGGAGGTATGGGACGAGAGAGGTCAGAAAAGCAGTGTCCGTTGTAATAGAGATATGATATAGAGGAATGACACAACAATTCAACTTGGCAGAATGAGACTAGAGAGAATTAGAGAGAGCGTAAGTTAAGACGAAAAGCTATAGACCACTTTTTCAAGGAAAGATGTATAAGTGAACAGTCTCAGATGTGTGACGCATACTTCATAAAGGGGGCGATCAACAACACCCCTATAAAGAGCAAGCAACCCGGGTGGTATGAAAAAATTACGAAGGCGCCTCAGAACACCCAACCTCTTGGAAGCATGTTTAGAAAGAGAAGTAATGTGTTCCTCCCAAGAAAGATCACGAAAAAAGAAACACCGAGAAATTTAAGGACGGACGAAGGTTTTAGTTGTGTGTTTTTGAAGATGTTATAATTGTGTGGAAGATTGTGTCAAGTAGAGAGATGGAGGAACTGAATTTTTGTGACATTAAAAGCAACCTTGTTTTCTCTGCTCCCAGATTGAAATACGAGAAAGGTTAGAAGTCAGTTGGTCGAAGGCCACTAATTCTTGCGTCATTTAACTGCCGCTGGGAGTGGCATATTTCAAATTGGATGGAGTAATGAAGAATGGATTCATTAGCATAGGAGTGGATACGTGATTAAGTAACTGAAAGAAGGTCTTTAAGTTAATGAAAACTAGAAAAATAATTGGAGTTAGGGCATATCCCTGAGGACCACCACTATTAATAGATTTGTGGTAAAAACTTATACAAGCTACAACAGCTGCTACTGAACGATTGGAAAGAAAATCAGAGAGGATAAATTCCGAAAGAGAGAAGCTTAAAAATTAAAGATTTATGCAGAACTCTATCGGTGGCTTCCAATATGTCTAGCGCTACACCAAAAGATTTACTGAAATACGGAAGGTTGGAGGACCAAGAGGCAGAGAGAAGGGAAAGAAAATCACCAGTAGAACTTTTTTTTTTTTTTTACAAAAGCCATACTGGCGATCATATATTAAGATTAGAAGATTTGAGATCTTTCCAACTCTTAACAAGAAACTTTAGAATGAACGGAGGATGAAGAAATGGGTCGGTAGCTGAAGTGTTGCAGAGGTCTCCCTTTTTCGGCACATGCTGTATGAGAGCACGTTTCCAGCGAGAAGAGAAGGTTAAAGTAGAAAGAGAGAGAAGAAATATTTTTCCAATGCAGGGTGCAAGCTAAAAAAGCACAAATTTTGAGAAAAACAGGAGTGACACCATCATTGCCATACTCTTTCTTAGTGTAAAGCTAAGAGAGCAGAAATGGACTTCTTTTGAAGTAATTATAATTTTAAGCATAAATAAGTTGGGGGAGGAGGGTTGAAGGAGGAGGTATAGCTCCGAAATCATCGAAAGTTGAATTAGTGGGAAAAGTCTGTGCAAAAAGTTCAGTTTTTGAAGAAGGTAAAACGGCAATTGTGCTGAATGAAAATACTAGTGGAGGGAAAGAGGAAGAGGTAAAGTTTGATATGTCATTTTTTGCAAACTGCATGAAAGAGAATAAGAAAAACCAGAAAAATTATTGCATTTTGTATTGAGAAATGAATTTTTGGCGTTAAAAAGAACAAAAACAGATTTTGCACGATTTCGGGATGAAATATAGATTGCACGATTTTTTGAAGTTTGAAAACAGCGGTAATTCCTGAATGCAGCACCCTGCGGCAAATATCACGAGAATAAGCAGAGTTAAACCGAGGTTTTTAAGACCAAGGTTTTTAATGTTTTTTAGAAGGGAAAGATTTATATTATATTCCACAGTGAATCACTTCGGTAACGCGCTCTACACAAGCATAAGTACCTCTCCCACGGAAGCGATAATCATTCCACAGTAAATCAAAGAAGTACAACCGAAAGTCCGACCATCTTGAGCACCGGAATGTTACAAACGTTTCCTCGCAATAGACAGGGGTCTTTCTTGCAGAAGACTTGAATAGATAGAAAAGGATACATAAATAAGAAAGCGATCGGAAGAACCCAGAGGAGGATATAGTATGAGAGCATAATGAGAAGGATTAGAAATTTGAAAAAATGTCTAGAATATTGGGTTTATCTCCAAGACGATCGGGAGTACTAGTAGGGAGCTGCTCCCACTACTCAAATTCATTTTGGATGGAGAATTGAAAAGCACGTTCACCGGCTGTATCATGAAAATTAGAAGAAAGTCATTGGAGTCGGTGAAAATTGAAACCATCTAATTTGATAATTTCTGAGAAAGGAGAAGAAGAGAGAATTTTCTCTGTTTCGGAATTTAGATATTCAAAGAATGTAGGATAGCCAGTAAAATAGGAGATAGATAAACATAAATTAATTTAGACGTAAATTGCAAGAGAGCTTTAGCCACAAGGTTTAAAATTCAGAAGACTCCAGATTAGAGACACGAGAGAAAACAAAATCATAGCCCACATATGCATAAACAACCTCCTTTAGCTGAAAATTGAAGTTAAACAGAAAATATATTTCTATCAGAACGCTCAAGCAACTGAGTTTCTGTCAAGAATAAGAGAGTAGGTCTAAAAGAAGAAAGGTTCAACAAAGTGAATGTTATAGAAATTAATGACAAAATAGACTATGCACTAGGGCAAGGCAGATGCAAAGTCTTGGCTGTACCAACCCTATATCACATATCAATAGTTTTGTTTAGAAAAATGTGACTACAAAATAACTAGGTATTACAGATAGCAGAAAGCCTAAATTTTATGATCATTCAATATTTTCAATCTAGTTTCAACCTTCATGAGTTCAGTTTAAAAATTGGTATCGGTATCAGTATCTGTAAATTTGTTCATTGATTTGATTTTATATTTTTGAAGTTGACAACATTTTAATTTTCATGCTTCTCTTCACACGACAATCCAGCTTCATTCTCTTCCTTTTCTAGCAGGATAGTATCTTACTCTTTACTGTTTCAAAAAGTAGGTTTTAATACAAAACGAAAGTGCCCCATGAAAATCGGAGTGAACAAAGGGCATCCAATTTGCCCAAGAAGTTCGAAGAGGCATCTAAGCTTCTTTAGTGTTTAGTGTTTCAGTTTTCAATTGTCTTAACTTAGAGTTCTAATTTTGAGGGAAGAGTTGTCACAAGCTCGAATGGAATTGACCCACATGAGTTACTTTTCATAATTACAACATTTACACACTTTTAACCAGTCAGTCATTTACATCAATGCTCTTTAAATTTCATGCAACATAAAGCCTTTACATTCAAATATATATATATATATATATATATATATATATATATATATATATATATATATATATATATATATATATATATATATATATATATATATATATATATATATATATATATATAATATATATATATATAATATTATGAAAGCAAAAGTTTTGATATTAAAAGAAAACTTTCTAATTAAATTATTAATTATTAAATTAAATTAAAAAATTAAATGAGTATTTAAAAGATTGATCAAAGCACTTAAAAACTATTAAAAAAATTATTGATTAACTAAATAATAATTAAGGAAGTAAATAAAAGATAAATAAAATATGTTAATTAATAAAAGTTTGAATTAATAATTTATTAATAGACGAAGAATAACTCTATTCAAATCAAGTTAAATTCTTTGAAGATAATCTGCTTAAAACTTGGACTTAAAAAGTATTTTTATAAAGATGAACAAAAAACATCAACATTTAATAAATAAATAAATAAATAAATAAATAAATAAATAAATAAAGCCCAAAGCATTACCTGAAGGGATTCCCATCGCCGGCGTCGTTCGTTCTTTTTGATACAAAATCATAATATGAAGAAATGAAATTTGAATAAGGATGCTTGTGGGTTCTCAACAGTTTTTGTTTTTCATGTTTCCTCCTTCTGTAGGAGAAGGAGAAGGTGAGGGAGGGGAGCTGGAAAAAAGGCTACGAGAGGGGGGATATCTTCCCCATTTTTCCTTTTATTTTTAAAGGTGTGGATCAGAACTTGGGTAATTTACCGTTCCCGATAAAATTCTCTTATCTTCCCTCCTTTACATTCCATATTTACCTATAATATTTTCTCTTTATTATTACTTTATATATATATATATATATATATATATATATATATATATATATATATATATATATATATATATATATATATATATATATATATATATATATATATATATATATATATATATATATATATATATATATATATATATATATATATATATATATATCGGATAAAAATTAAAACTTTGTCAACATAGGTATTGTTTATTTATGCTTACAAATTTCATTTTTAGGAATTTTTAATTGATTAAATATTCTGTCTGTCTGTCTGTCTGTCTGTCTGTCTCTCTCTCTCTCTCTCTCTCTCTCTCTCTCTCTCTCTCTCTCTCTCTCTCTCTCTCTCTCTCTCTCTCTCTCTCTCTCTCTCTCTCTCTCTTCTCTATCAAAAATTGTTAACGTTTTGCTTTCCTCATTCCAGAAAATCTTCGAAGCTGATAGTGGATTTGATTATTTAGATGCCTCGCATTTTCATATGATTGTAGAATTAAATGCAGGCTTATTTCAGCTTAGCACCTCAGAGAGAGAGAGAGAGAGAGAGAGAGAGAGAGAGAGAGAGAGAGAGAGAGAGAGAGAGAGAGAGAGAGAGAGAGAGAGAGAGAGAGAGAGAGGAGAGAGAGTGAGAGAGAGAGAGAGAGAGAGAGAGAGAGAGAGAGAGAGAGAGAGAGAGAGAGAGAGAGAGAGAGAGAGAGAGAGAGAGAGAGAGAGAGAGAGAGAGAGAGAGAGAGATAGAGAGAGAGAGAGAGAGAGAGAGAGAGAGAGAGAGAGAGAGAGAGAGAGAGAAAGAGAGAGAGAGAGAGAGAGAGAGAGAGAGCTTTTGAATCTACAAAGGGATAAACCTTGTTATTGAAAAGCTCTACTTCAGTCCTTGTTAATTAAGTTCATATTATTTTTATCTTTCATTATTTTTTGACTAAAAAATCTTTTAAAAATTATAAATATTTATTATAAATAATTTCGGAACTAATATCGCTCGTTTGTCAATTTTCAATAACTAGGTGCTCCGATCCCCGTGTGCCATACATTTGCATTAAACTATCGCTTACTATCACTTACTTATATGCTGGTATTCTTTTAGTTTTCAAATCTGTCAAGTTGTCAACCCGACTCACCCAACCTGCATTTTTCGCAACTTTTTCAACAATTTTTCAATTAATGGCAAGGAATATGAAGTCAGTTGATTATGTTTTATTTTAGTTTAATGTTCCATTTATTTTTTTTTTATTTTTAAAATTTTATTATCAATATCTTACAATTGAAATTTAATATTAATGTCATTTCCTAATGAATAAATAAAAAATAATCAGTAATATGAACTTTACAAGATTCGTTCGTTCAATATACGGAAACATTTTCACTTAAAAAAATGTCTTTTATTTATTTATTTCTTTATTTTCCTTTTGAGGATACCCTCAACGGCAGAAGGCCGAGCTCGGTAATTCTCATTTGCAATAAATGGTTCTTCGACCTAGAAGGAGGTAATTTTCTTTTATCTTTGCGTAAGTGATTGTATATATATATATATATATATATATATATATATATATATATATATATATATATATATATATATATATATATATATATATATATATATATATATATATATATATAATATATATATATATGCAATATTGCTATTTTTATATATATTATATATATATATATATATATATATATATATATATATATATATATATATATATATATATATATATATATATATATATATATATATATATATATATATATATATATATATATATATATATATATATATATATATATATATATATATATATATATATATATATATATATATATATATATATATATATATATATATATATATATATATATTATATATATATATATATATATATATATATATATATATATATATATATATATATATATATATATATATATATATATATATATATATATATATATATATATATATATATATATATATATATATATATATATATATATATATATATATATATATATATATATATATATATATATATATATAGTATGGGGTTAAGAATAGCTTTGCTCACTTATTACGTTTATTTCTTAAGCCTAATATATATATATATATATATATATATATATATATATATATATATATATATATATATATATATATATATATATATATATATTATGTTTATTTTTAAGCCTAATAATACAGCACAGTCATAATTTTCATCACCTTAATTAATATTCTATCTTCACTACTATAGGATTTAGGCAAGGTTAATAATCATAAATTCTACAGTTTATAGAGCACTCACTACATAAGTTTGAATTTAAAGCACTTCAAACCCACTTCATTCCCTTTATATCAAGCCTTATTTGCTTTGTTTAGAAGAGAGGTGTTCTCAATACCTCCTTAATGGCACTATCTCGTGGCCTCACTGACTCTCTCGTCTGCGCTTTCTCCTTTCGCCCTCACCCTTTTTGAATTTACCAATCACGTTCGTTTTTAATATCACCTGATATAAGTATGAGGAGTCGTGACTTTCAATATATATATATATATATATATATATATATATATATATATATATATATATATATATATATATATATATATATATATATATATATATATATATATATATATATATATATATATATATATATATATATATATATATATATATATATATATATATGAGGTATATCGGAATTTCGGTTCTGCCGGAATTTCATTTTTTTTTATTCCGGTTTTTGTTTGGTCCGGAAAAGGAATTTTTATATCCGGAAAATTTTTCTTTATTAAAAAGAAGAGTTAATTACATGCAATAATTTGTTCATACTATTAGGAAAGATGATAAAATTTTTTGGAATAAATAGATACGTTACTTGTCAGATATACTTCAATACATTTTCTTTCATAATGAAATTAATTTTCCATATCCTTAAGAAATCAAACTTGATTAAAAGAGGCTTCTACCTAAATAATGTCTACAGTACCCAGGAACAGCTATAAAGTTTCCTTCAAAGTCAAACATGAAATTTTATCAAGGGATATGAAAAAAAATTAAAATAAAATGTAAATAAACTACAAACTACCCAAATAATTGATATAACCTATTAAACCTATTTTCAAAAGTTGCAAGTTAATTACTAGGTAATATGAACTTCACAAACAAACAAACTCTCCATTGCTAAATTGGCAAAGAATTATTTTTTCGACTACTCTTCTTTTAGATCTTCTTTTTGTGACTTTTACTTCTCATTTCACAGTCTAATAGAAAAAAATTTACTTTTCTCAATAGAGATGAGAAACGGAAAAACAATCTTTAAATTTGAATCATTTTCCCTTAAAAAAAAAATAAATAAAAAAAAAATAAAAAAATAAAAAAATTCATAGAAAGCATATCAAAATTCTTTAATCTCATCTTCTCTCTTTTACAAACACCGCAAATCATTTTCGTTGCTGTATTGTTTGCTATTTCAAGCATATTTATGTACTTTCTAATGTAAGTGTTTCAAAACAGAGCACTGTATTCATTTACGTTGTAATAAAACCTATTTTAAAGCTTTCTTCTTAACTTTTATAAGAACTTCAATTTTCAGGCCCAGAGATTTGGCATAGTCTAAGTAATTGTAATTTCAAAAAATTTATTTCACACTTTCAAATTACTATTAATTATTTCATTTAATCTTTTTTTTTTATTTATTTATTTTTTTTTGTCAAACAAATTTTCCATTCGTGTAGGAATAAAATCCTTTTTTGGTTTAAGAGTGCACATTTGGGCATGAAATTCGTCTGCTATTTATCAGTTAAACCCTAAAGTATGTTCGAGATATGATGAATTTCATAAATCTTTAAAATTCTCAACAGGGATAGTTAGTAGTATACTTAGTAATCAGTAGTAGACTTAGTATTTTCCATCTCTCTTCCAAGTAAGTTTCATAAATCAGGAAAAAAATGTCTGTAGTTATAGTAAGATGAGTGACGCCATAACAATTCGATTGATAGAAAGAGATTGTAGAGAGTTAGTGAGAGAAGGAGAGTTGATAAGACGAAAAGCCATAAACTCCACCTTTTCAATAGGAGTTGTTGAGTTAAACCTCTCCTTAAATGCGAGACATTTCTCATAGAACAAACACCCCTATGGAGAACTGGGTTGTGTTCAGAAATTTTGAAGACGCCTCAGACACCAAATCTCTTAGAAACTTCGTTTTCTTTACTTTATTAATAATAATAACGTGATCCTACTGAAAAAATATCACAAGAAAACGAAACACCAAAAAAATAAGGACATGAACCTTAGGGAAGAGAAGGGATATAAATAAAGATTACGAGGAATTTCGTTCGGGGTTTTTATATTTTTTTGTTCTTTCTTTAATGTTCATTCCTTCTATAATTGGAACATCCAGTGTCACACACTCTTAATATATATATATATATATATATATATATATATATATATATATATATATATATATATATATATATATATATATATATATATATATATATATATATATATATATATATATATATATAATAATAATAATAATAATAATAATAATAATAATAATAATAATAATAATAATAATAATAATAATAATAATCATAATGATAATAATAAAATTTACTTTCATCAAACCTTTTTCTATCACAAAAATTATGATATATGGTATGGTTTGTGTGTGCGAGGGGTATATATATATATATATATATATATATATATATATATATATATATATATATATATATATATATATATATATATATATATATATATATATATATATATATATATATATATATATATATATATATATATATTGAGACCACTGTCTTTTTCAATTGAATTCCGGAAGTGCTTTTCGTGACTCGAATATATTTAAAATATATGCATGCTTAATTTTGTATCCAATTCTAACCTCCGACGCTTGTGTTAGTAAATGTACAGCACGTTCTACACCCTGACTGACATGAAAAGAAAATGATATTAAGAAGTTCAAATTTCAGTTTCAGAAGATCGTCATTTCCGATATCCTTTAAGATATCCTCTGTGACATTTTTTTTTTTGTTCCAGCCGATCATATTCTGATAGTCACCTGCATCAAAGTTTATTGTTTTAGGTAGTTCAAAATTTCTTGCATTAATATTCTTTGTTCTTGCTTTAAGTACTCGTTGAATAGCAAACTCTCTGATC
Source organism: Armadillidium nasatum (assembly GCA_009176605.1). NCBI lineage: Eukaryota > Metazoa > Arthropoda > Malacostraca > Isopoda > Armadillidiidae > Armadillidium > Armadillidium nasatum. The sequence goes on from SEYY01021916.1 coordinate 20,551, forward strand.
TCTCTTCTATGCTCCAGCATGGCAAGTAATATGTTTTCTGAATTCGCAGAGTAAGAGTTGTTTCCAAGGACTCATTGCATAATGACACCATATTTGTTTTCCACTTTGCTAAGCACGGACATAAAATACGAGAAATATGGTGTTCCTTCAGTTGCTTTTTGGGTCAGATTTTATCCAGAACCACCCTGGTGCATAAACCTTTATATATATGATATATTATTATTCATATAATATGTCTACTAGATCTCGAAAGGTTAGGCACGGAACCTCTGTTGACACAAATAACAGTAAAATTCTATATGCCAATGTAAGCCACCTCGCATGACAAATGATTCTTGGTGATTTCTTTGCAAATGATGATGAAATATGTCCTGATTTTAAAGCTTGTTCACATTTCATGCAAATATTCTTAGTCTGTGCTAAATTGCTGTACAATTTTTTCGGGAACTTTTGGAAGGTTGCAAAGTACAGGCACAATTTTCACTCTTTTTAGTTTGCTAAATCTTCTTGAATTTTTCATCCAATTACCCCTTCAGAAGTTTTATCTGCGTGTTATTTTTTCATGTCGGAATGGAAGTTCATTAGCATGTAAGAGGCAAATTAACAATTGCAATGGTCTTTTTAGTTTTTTTTTTTATTAACGTTAGTACTCAACCTACCCTTCCAATGTTAATTGGAGTTTCGTCACAAAGAACAGCTTCAATGGAACCGATGCTATTTGAATCAATTATGAAACTTAAAACTTCATCAGTGATCGATCGGGCCCTTTCATTAATTATCTGGAGTAATGTAAGTGATGTAAGTATCGCTCGGATCTTTAACAAGAGAACTATGTTCTTCGGCTTCATTCCCTTCTCTTGTCTTAGCCCTATCTTTTCCGCAATCAAGTCCAATGCATTCCAGTTTTGTATTTTCATATTTCATTCTCTGAACATTAACTTTGCCCATACGTTGTCTCTCTCTTTCAACCTTTTTCCTGTCTAACATATTGTTTTTATTTATAATACTCATATCTTTCAGTGCTGCATTGACAATTGCAGCAGCAGTTCTTTTACTTACACGATATCTTTTAGCAGTTATTGACAAATTTGTATATGTAAATTTATTCTTCATATTTTCACGGTGCTCGCAATCTTTTCGAAAATGCATCATTATCTTTACTTTCTTCTATTTCATTTATTTCTTCTTTCATAATTTCTAAGTTTACTTCGCTGCTGAATGAAGCACTAACATTTATTAATATGCCACTACCTCTTCTCATACTAAGGTTTTGTAACTTTTCAACTTTCAAACATATACCGTCAAATGGCAAAAGAAAATTTATCCCATATGTTTGGAACATCTTGTGCAAAAAATTCGAAAACAACATTTAGATGTTGCTGAGCCTTTCGGAAGAACGTGTTCTCTTCTCTTAACAAATAAGTAGTACCAAAAATACGTCTGCTTTGGAAGGTGTCATCAATGGCTGGTATTCGGTAGCCTCTCGAAATAGAAATTTGAAGTTTCGCTTCTGGTTGTCATTACTGAATAGCTAATGGTGAATAAACTTATTTTTGAATAAGAAATGTTCAGTGAGAGATTTCATAAAATAATTTAACTTTTTATTTATTATATTTTTTAATGAAAATATTTTCCTGCAAAATTGCAAATTAATATAAATATATATATATATATATATATATATATATATATATATATATATATATATATATATATATATATATATATATATATATATATATATATATATATATATATATATATATATATATATATATATATATATATATATATATATATAATAATATAAATATATATATATAATATATATATATATATATATATATATATATATATATATAATATATATATATATATATATATATATATATATATATATATATATATATATATATATATATATATATATATATATATATATATATATATAGTGAATGTGATGTAATTATTTATTAATTAATTATATGGGAAGATAATGAGCTTCACAAGTATTGAGGTTAATATAAATTACTAAAATTAATATAATAATTGGGTAAATATGTTTAAAGATTCGTAGTTAATTGAATATATATATATATATATATATTATATATATATATATATATATATATATATATATATATATATATATATATATATATATATATATATATATATATATATATATTTTTATATTTAAGTACACTCCATGTAGCCTCTATATTTTGGGTGTAAGCTCCAGTTTGAGGATCCACAAAATTTTTACTGTAGTTCAAAGTAAGGTTTAAAAAAATGGTTTTTTATGACAATTGATGAACTAAAAAACTTAAATTGGGTATTGTAACCAGCATATATCTACGGGGTGCTCTGACCACCATACACCCCGACCCGTGAGTGATGATTTGTCGACCACTTTTTATTTTCTACGATTTGGGGTATTTTTCAGAGAGAGTTCCCCCATTTGAGCTTGTGCCTATACTTATATATATATATATATATATATTTATATATATATATATATATATATATATATATATATATATATATATATATATATATATATAAATAACTGCTCGGGGAATCGAACCTGGGCCCAAAAGATGGAAATCCATGGTGCTAACCGCTACACCACCGATGGTTCAAAAGGAAATCATTCGGAACTTCTACTGACTTTTCGCCTAGTGAAAAGCTCTCGAAGACCTCCCCGACCACAACTTGAGCGTAGGGTTAGCTTGGCTAAGGCTCTTATCCTAAGTACGCAATGCATTAGTTATTATTTAATATCCACTATTATCCGTGGAATTAATATGTATAATACATATAACTGCTCGGGGAATCGAACCTGGGCCCAAAAGATGGACTTCCATCTTTTGGGCCCAGGTTCGATTCCCCGAGCAGTTATATGTATTATACATATTAATTCCACGGAATAGTGGATATTAAATAAATATATATATATATATATATATATATATATATATATATATATATATATATATATATATATATATATATATATATATATATATATATATATATAGGGGGAGGACGTAGCGCCGTCCGAAGCGATGAAAGTACCCCCCCCATTGGGCTTAACCACGAGTGATAGGGTGGGCTAGACCATCCCGTTTCACTCCGTAGCCGTTTGGTTCGTTCCTTTTCGCGTTTCATCTTCTCAGAGGGTCTCTAGTGTACCCTCGTCCCACATGGGAGTGTCTATGCTCCCAGTTCTCCTTCCCCCAACTCCCTTCTCACGTTCCTACAAATTTACAAGCACTTACTCCTACATTACCTTAAAATAACAACAACAAAAAATGGCGAAACATAGAACTACCTCGGAGATGCTACGAGGGGCGGCATCAAAAGAATGCCCATCATCCACTCCTTCCCCCATCACCACTTTGGAGTTGGTGGCCTCCGGTGATGGGGTTGGTGCCACCAAGACCTCTTTGCCGACTTGCCCTGGTGCACGATCTTCATTTTTCATTAACTTCTGCAACATTCGTGGTCTCTTTACTAATTTCCACTTTGTCGAACACCACCTCTCTTCTTCTAGACCTCATCTCTTATTCTTAACCGAAACTCAGGTGTTTGAGTGCTCTGACAGCAAGCCCTACTCTGTTTCCTCCTACTGTCTCTATCTTCAATTTTCAGCCAAAAGCGGATGTTGCGCTTATTTGCGCAACGATGTTGTCTGTTCTCGTGTTTCTACTTTGGAGTCTTCTGAACTCTCTACTTTATGGCTCAAACTTTCTTGCAACTCTACAACTAAATTTATCTGTTCTGTCTACTTATCTTCTAACTCTACAGACTATCAAAAATTCTTCGACTCTCTTAACTCCAAAATAGAACACATTCTTTCTTCTTCTCCTTTCTCTGAAATCATCATTTTAGGTGATTTCAATGTTCACCACCGCCAATGGCTTTCATCTAGTCCTCACGATCCAGCTGGTGAACTCGCCTTCCAATTTTCTATCCAGTACAACCTTGAGCAGTTGGTGCATCTCCCTACCCGTATACCTCATCGCCTTGGTGATGAACCCAACATATTTTATCTTTTCCTAACTTCCTATCCTTCTCCTTACACTGTTAAACTCTTTCCTCCTCTGGGTTCATCCGATCACCTTCTTATCTCTGTCTTGTCCTGTCTCTTCAAGTCTTCCGCAAGAACGGCCCCCGCCTTCGGCGAGAAGTTTTTGGCATTTCGGTGCCACTAACTGGTATGACTTGCGGTTGTACTTCTCTGATTTTCCATGTAATGATTACTGTTTCCGTGGGAGGGGTCCCTCTGAGTGTGCAGAGCGCATAACCGAGGTGATTCTCTCTGGCATGGAGGCGTACATTCCATATTCTTTCCCTTCTACTAAACCTAATAAACCTTGGTTTAACTCTGCTTGTTCTCGAGCTATCCGCCACAGGGATGCTGCCTTCAGGGATTGCCGTCGTCTTCAAACTCCTGAAACTCATGCAACTTATATTTCATCCCGGAATCGTGCAAAATCTATCCTTCGTAACACTAAAAACTCCTTTTTCCGTAGAAAATGCAACAATCTTTCTGGTTCTACTTCCTCACGACCTTTCTGGCATTTTGCAAAAAATGTCAACTCTAACTTTGCTTCTTCCTCTTTCCCTTCTCTAGTATCTTCTGACGGTACAACTGCCGTTTTGCCTTCTTCTAAAGCTGAACTCTTCGCTCAAACTTTTGCTTCTAATTCAACTTTAGACGATTCCGGAGCTATTCCTTCTCCTTCAACCCCCTCCAACTCATTTATGCCTAGAATTATAATTTCTTCTAAAGATGTCATTTTTGCTCTCTCTGAGCTTAACACTAAGAATGCGTACGGTCCTGATGGTATCCCTCCTGTGTTTTCAAAACTTGTGCTTCCGAGCTAGCACCCTGCCTTGGTAAACTTTTTCGTCTATGTCTTTCTACTTCAACCTTCCCTTCTTGCTGGAAACGTGCGCTCATTCAGCCTGTGCCGAAGAAGGGGGACCCCTCTCAACCCTCTAACTATAGTCCCATTTCTGTAACCTCCGTTCTTGTTCTTTCTAAAGTTTTTGAATCTATCCTTAACAGGAAGTTTGAAAACATCTCAATTCTTCTAATCTTATCTCTGATCGCCAGAATGGCTTTCGTAAGAAACGCTCTACTGGTGATCTCCTTTCCCTTCTCTCTGACTCTTGGTCCTCCGCTCTTCGGCATTTCGGTGAATCTTTTGCTGTTGCGCTAGACATATCGAAAGCTTTGGATAGAGTCTTGACACAAAGCTTTGATTTCCAAACTTCTCTCTTTCGATATCTATCCTTCTCTGTGATTTCCTTTCCGGTCGTTCTATAGCAGCTGTTGTAGACGGCCATCGCTCTTCCTTTAAATCTATTAATAGTTTTATTTCTCAAGGATCTGTCCTATCCCCAACACTTTTTCTTCTTTTCATTAATGACCTTCTTTCTGTTACTTCATCTCTTATCCACTCCTATGCCGATGACTCCACCCTTCATTACTCTTTTCAGTTTGAAAGACGCTCCTCTCAACAACAGTTACTAGATGCAAGGAGGGTTGCCTTGGAGCAGCTGACCTCTGATCTATCCCGTATTTCTAATTTGGGCAGAGAGAACATGGTTGTTTTCAATGCCACCAAAACTCAATTCCTCCATCTCTCTACTCGACACAATCTTCCACACAACTATAATATCTTCTTCGAAAACACTCACCTCAGATCTTCATCTGTTCTTAATATTCTTGGTGTTTCCTTTTCTCTTGATCTTTCTTGGAAATATCACATTACCACTCTTTCTAAACAAGCTTCTAAGAGGTTGGGTGTTCTGAGGCGTCTTCAGTATTTCTTCACTCCACCGCAATTGCTTGCTCTGAATAGGGGTGTTGTTCGCCTCTGTATGGAGTATGCGTCACACATCTGGGGTGGTTCCACACACACAGCTCTCCTGGAAAAGGTGGAGTCTAGGGCTTTTCGTCTTATCAACTCTCCTGCTCTCACTGATTCTCTCCAATCTCTTTCTGCCCGTCGAATTGTTGCGTCACTCTCTCTATACTATCGCTATTGCAATGGACACTGCTCTTCTGAACTCTCTCGTCGCATACCTCCTCCACTGAGAAGGGCTCGTGCGACTCGACTTTCTACACAGTCTCATCCTTTCTCTGTCCAACTCTCTGACCCCAGACTTAACCGCTATGCTCAATCTTACATGTACTCTACTGGTAAAGTCTGGAACACACTCCCTTCTACTATTTTTCCAACTTCCTATGACTTACACACTCTCAAACGTCGTGTATCGGGTCACGTTGGCCTTTAATATGACCAGGCTTCCGTCTTTCCCACTAACTCTGGTGGAACTTTGGTAGGCCTCTGGCCTTTGCCCACCAGAGGTGATATAAGGAAAAAAAAAATATATATATATATTAATATATATATATATATATATATATATATATATATATATATTATATATATATATATATATATATATATATATAATATATATAGAGAGAGAGAGAGAGAGAGAGAGAGAGAGAGAGAGAGAGAGAGAAAGCCCTGTGTAGTGTGCATTGCAACAATGGCAAAATTCGTTTCCAAGAATTAAAAGGAGTATGTGCTCGAGGGGTAGAGAGGGGGGAGCCCACAACCCTACAAATTAATATGCGATTTTAGATCATCATACTGACGTCCCTGCAGACAGTTGATTTAAAATATTTTTCAAATTGTCTATCATTTGACCCACCCTATATATATATATATATATATATATATATATATATATATATATATATATATATATATATATATATATATATATATATATATATATATATATATATATATATATATATATAACAGTATAACATATTAATCTGCGGTATGCGAGGATAGAGCTCTGGCTTGTTAATCCTACACCCGAGTGTGGTCGGAGGATTCCGCTGGGACTGTCAACCTTGACGTTTATTCAGGGGCATGTTCTAGCGAATTGTACCATCAGTGTTGTAGTGGTTAGCGCAAAGTCTTACCATCTAAGAGGCCATGGTTCGAATCCTCATATATATATATATATATATATATATATATATATATATATATATATATATATATATATATATATATATATATATATATATATATATATATATATATATATATTATATTTATAAATATTGTCTATCGTTTACCCACCATATATATATATATATATATATATATATATATATATATATATATATATATATATATATATATATATATATATATATATATATATATATATATAAAATGAAAACATTAATCGGCATATTTTCCTCAATCCTCATCTTCAACTTTATTTCGATTATTTTGCAGATTAATCGATATATTGACTTTAAATATATCTGCTACACCCACTTTCACTGAAAGTGATATGCTGTTTAGAAGTGGGTGCCAAATATACTTTCGAAGATGAAATTGAATTAGCTCAAAAACTGGAGAAAGTTTGCTTCTGCATCACAATTTAAGAACTCTGAATATAAAGTACACAATTTTTGCGTGTTTCTCCATGTTCTCACAAATTAAAATTTTAAAATCAATTTTCAGTCTTATATTATAGTATTATCATCGTCTTCAGGGATTACCATCGTCTTCAAATTCCAGAAACTCATTCAACTTATATATTTCATCCCGGAATCGTACAAAATCTATCCTTCGAAATACTTAAAACTCTTTTCTCCGTAGAAAATGCGATAATCTTTCTGGTTCCTCTTGTTCACGCTCTTTCTGGCATTTTGCAAAAAATGTTAACTCTAACTTTGCTTCTTCCTCTATCCCTCCTTTAATATCTTCCGACGGCACAACTGCTGTTTTACCTTCTTCTAAAGCTTAACTTCGCTCAAACTTTTACTTCTAATTCAACATTAGACGATTCCGGAGCTATACCTCCTACCCCAACCCACTACAACTCATTTATGCCTAAAATTAGAATTTCTTCTAAAGACATTATTTTTCCTCTTTCTGAGTTTAATGCTAAGAAGGCGTATGTTCCCGATGGTATTCCTTCTGTGGTTCTCAAAACTTGCGCTTCTGAGCTTGCACCTTCCCTTGGTAAACTATTTCGTCTTTGTTTTTCTACTTCAATCTTCCCTTCTTAATGGAAACGTGTGCTCATTCAGCCTGTGCCGACGTAAGAGGACCCTTCTAAACCCTCTAACTACCGTTCTATTTCTTTAACCTCCGTTCTTTACCAAACCTTCCTTAACAGGAAGGTTTGGAAGCATCTCAATTCTTCCAATCTTATCTCTGATCACCAGTATGGCTTTCTTAAGAAGCGCTCTACTGGTGATCTTTCCTTTCTCTCTGACTCTTGATTCTCCACTCTTCGGCATTTCGGTGAATCCTTTGCTATCACGCTGGACATATCAAAAGTCTTCGATAGAGTCTTACACAAAGCTTTGATTTCTAAACTTCCCTCTTTCGATATCTATCCTTCTCTCCGTGATCTTCTCTCTAATTTCCTTTCCTACCGTTCTATAGAAGCTGTTGTAGACGGCCACCTTTCTTCCTTTAAATCTTTTAATAGTGGTGTTCCTCAGGGTTCTGTTCTATCTCAAACACTTTTTCAGCCTTTCATTAATGACCTTCTCTCTGTTACTTAATATCCTATCCACTCCTATGCCGATGACTCCACCCTTCATTATTCTTTTCAGTTTGAAAGGCGCCCTTCCCAACAACAATTAATAGACACAAGGAGGGTAGCCTTGGAGAAACTAACCTCTGATCTATCTCGTATTTCAAATTGGGGCAGAGAGAACATGGTTGTTTTCAATGCCTCAAAAACTCAATTCCTCCATATTTCTACTCGCCTAATCTTCCACACAGCTATGATATCTCCTTCGAAAACACACAACTCAAACATTCATCTCTTTTTAATATTCTTGGTGTTTCTTTTTCTCGTGATCTTCATTGGAAAGATCACATTACTTCTCTTTCTAAACGACCTTCCAATAGGTTGTGTGTTCGGAGGCGCCTTCAAAACGTCTTTACACACCCCAGTTGTTTGCTATTTATAGGGGTGTTGTTTGCCCATGTATGGAGTATGCTTCACACATCTGGGGAGGTTCCACTCATACAGCTTTCCTTGAGAAGGTGGAGTCTAGGACTTTTCGTCTCATCAATTCTCCTGCTCTTACTAATTCTCTCCAAACTCTTTTTGACCGTCGAATTGTTGTGTCACTCTCTCTATACTATCGCTATTACAATGGACACTGCTCTTCTGAACTCTCTCGTCGCATTCCTCCTCCACTGAGAAGGGCTCGTGCTACTCGACTTTCTACACAGTCTCATCCTTTCTCTGTCTAACTCTCTGACCCCAGACTTAACCGCTATGCTCAATCTTATATACACTCTACTGATAAAGTCTGGACAACACTCCCTTTATCTATTTTCCCAACTTCCTTTGACATGCATACTTTCAAACGACGTGTATCCGGACATGTCGGCCTCCTTCGACCAAGATAGGATTTTTCACATCTCCGGTGGAATTAGGTAGGCCTCCTGCCTTTGCCCACCGAAGGAGATAAAAAAAAATTTAAATTACATGTATTCACACATTTGAATGAGGAATAAAGAAAAGACAATTTCATTTTTCCCTATTGGAAAATTTTTAAAATTTTTATAATAATGGAATTTTTAAAAATATACTTTCCAATTTCATCATCATCGTCATCGTCATATTACTATAATCGTCAATTTACTATAATCTTCATCGTCATCGTCAAAATATTCTTAATCATCCCACATCACTAATATATATATATATATATATATATATATATATATATATATATATATATATATATATATATATATATATATATATATATATATATATATATATATATATATATATATATATATATATATATATATATATTGATTTTGGTTTTTAAAATTTATTAAATATATTAAAATAAAAGCAAGCCTAGTTCTGCGTCTCCGACGCTGTTGTCATTCTTCTCATAATTTTTTTATTTAAACTATTACCATGGTTGTAATTTACGTTATTAAAAATTTATATATTTTATTGTTCCTGGAATTATTGTGTAGTTTTATTATTATTATTATTATTATTATTATTATTATTATTATTATTATTATTATTATTATTATTATTATTATTATTATTATTATTATTATTATTATTATTATTATTTTTATTGAAAACCAAGTGAAGACCTTTAGGCAATTTTTTTTTTTTTTGAAGACAGTATATTTGTTAGGATGTATATAATCTTCGTAAGAAGATTATAGTTTTCTAAAAAGTTGTTTTTACTTTGTTTTTTTAAATTTCTTTTCCATGATTTTCATTCGCAGTTATTATTATTATTATTATTATTATTATTATTATTATTATTATTATTATTATTATTATTATTATTGTTGTTGTTGTTGTTGTTGTTGTTGTTGTTGTTGTTGTTGTTGTTGTTGTTGTTGTTTCCGAAAATATTCTTTTGTTTTAACTGCTGTTTGTTTTTATTCGTTTGTAATTTTTCTTTATTTTTTAACGAGTTTCCTTCTTTCAATTCTTTTTATTTTTACCTTAAATTCAACTTAAAATGTTTACTTAATTTTTCACATATATATTTTTTTAATTTATTTTCCAACCCGTCTTTTGTTTTCTTTATAATAATAGTAAATAATAATAATAATAATAATAATAATAATAATAAATAATAATAATAATAATAATAATAATAATAATAAAATTATTGATTTTTCTAAATCTCTTCTTTCTATAGTCTTATTCACATCTTGATATTCTCTATCTGTTATAATTTTCGTAGTCAGAGATTTATAATTAAGTTTTTTTTCTTTTCCCTCTAGCTCAGTTTTGAAATTTCCGAAACCAAAACCTAAATAAGAGAAAACATGTCCCAATACACAGCATTTGAAAGTGTGCAAGGAAGAAGAATTTGGAAAATTGGGAAAGGGTACCAGTACAGTTCATGTAAGACTGAGCTTAATGATTAATAAGTCTAGGATCAAAAAGTTGGGGAGGGAAGTTATGAGACATATAAAAATTTTTTCCCAGGAGCCTTTTTCAATGGAGAGGTTATGGACTTTAAAGTTCAGAAGATCAGTTGTTGTATTTGAAAGCAGAAAAGGACTGGAGAGAGTTAGTGAGAGCTGCATAGTTGATAGGACGAAATGTCCTACACTCCTCCATATCAAGGAGAGCTTCGTGGGTGGAGCCACTTCAGGTACATGAGGTATACTCCATATAGAGGTAAACAACATTCCTAAAAGAACCAACAACGGGGGTGGCCTGAAGAAAATTTGAAATCAATTCAAAATCCCCAGCAGTAGTTGCAGGCGAATATCATCTGTCAATGACGTCACAGCCTCTAACTTCACACATCCCTACCCGTATCCCCACCCCTTACCTCTACACTCTCTCCTACCACTACAATATACAGTATGTATATAATAACTGACCTGTTGCCCTGTACCGAAGAGCAATCGGAGGTCGAGTTAGTCATTATATCGGCTGTTCATGAGCCTGTTCTGTTGTGGTACAGAGGCAACACTCTGTCTTACCAGCTTAGAGGTCAGGGTTCGAATCCTCAATAGCAGACTTGAAATTGTAAAATTTCAATCCATGATTTATGTGGTTTTACTACATACGTATATTACCTGTGATTAAAGGGGATAAAAACTGATCTGCTGCCCTGTACCAGAGCGCAGTCGGGGTGGTCGAGTTGGTGAGAATGGCGAGTGTTCATGAGCTTTCCCAATTCGATTAATCTTGTTTTTTTGTGGCACAGATGTTACACTTTCTTAGCAGCTTAGAGATTAGGGTTCGAATCCCCAATAGCAGACTTGAAATAATCAATGTTTGATTAGATATATATTTTTTTCACAAAATGGCAAAAAGAGTTTGAGGAAGAGGAACCAAAAAGACTGCAAGATTTTTTATGGAGAATTTTTTATTTTTTTTTATTATTTAGAATAGATTTTGCACGATTCTGGGATGAGAAATAAGTTTTATGAATTTCTAGAACTTGAGGATGACTATAATTTGTGAAGTAATAATCCCTGAGGCGAATAGCGCGACAACAAACAGAGTTAAATTAAGGTTTGTTAGTTTTAGTTGAAGTGAAAAAATATGAAATGTACGCCCCATGCCCAAAAAAAAATATCATATGTTATACGTTCTACCCCCATCGAGTTACCCCTCCCACTGAAGCAATAATTATTCCAAGGGAAGTCAATGCAGTATGAAATTGAGTCGGGTCAATTTGTGGCATCCAAAATGTTTAAATTCTCGCAATTGGATTGGTTCTTTTCTGCTTTTCTGCGGAAGACTCTAAGAGATAGAGAAGATATAAAGATAAAAAGGTCATCGGAAAAACGCAGAGGTGAAAGAATTTATCATTATATGGAGTAGGATTAGAAGTTAAGAAAATGTCTATCTAGAATATTGGATTCATCTCCAAGGTGATAAGGTAATGTATACGAGTAGGGAGGAGCTTCATCCGTTCCTGTTTTTTTTTTTTTTTTTTTTTTTTTTTTTTTTTTTTTTTTTTTTTTTTTTTTTTTTTTTAGAGAATGGAAGGCGAGTTCCACTGAAATCAAGAAAATAATTTTTAGTGGTAAACTTTAAAATCATTCAAAGTGATGCTTTCAGACAAGAAAAGAATAGAAATATGCCTTATTTTGGAGTTTAAGTAGTTAACGAATTTAAGATAGTTAAGAGTCTTAGAATATAAATAAACAGTATTAAAGTATTTTAAGAACTTAATCCAATAGATGCAAATTCGGAAACACCAAATTAGAAACACGGGAACAAACAACTTCATTGTACACATTGGCTGAAAATTGAGAATAGAGGTAGTAAAAGGAACAGAATAGAATTTCCTATCAGAAAAGTCAAACTCCTGAGTTTCGGTTAAAACTAAGACGTAAGGTCGAGATGAGGAATGGTAATTCTTAACAAAGTTGAATTTATAGTTAAGTCCTCGAATGTTGCAGAAATTAATGAAGGAATAAGGCTATTTACAAAAAATGAGCGACAATTCCTTGACTGAACCAATTCCACCACCGGAGTTTTACACTGCCATATCTCAAGTGGTGATAAGAGGAGGGATGGCTATTAAGAATTTAAGTTTGTGCAAAACCCTCCTTTTTGACTTCTCCAAGACTACGTTCTTTTGCGCCATTTTATCTATATTTAAAAAAAAATTATTAAACTGTAATGTACAAAAGTGTTTCTTGTGTGTAAATAATGGAATTCTTACTAGTCATCTATTGGCACTTTTGTGTAGGAAATGAAATGAAGCTCTGCTTGAAAAGGGGCGAGCTATTGGGCACCGGAGGGCTGGGAGAATTTTCCTGGCACTCTAAACGACAAAGGAGGAAGGAATCAGATTATTTCCTCAATCTTCTCCCTTTTTGGACGGCTTTGTCTCCTATCTAATATATATATATATATATATATATAATATATATATATATATATATATATATATATATATATATATATATATATATATATATATATATATATATATATATATATATATATATATATATATATATATATATATATATATATATATATATATATATATAAAGAGAGAATGATAATAACTTAAAATTCTGTACCTTTTTCCTGGACTTTCTATAATAATTACTTGGTGTAACATAAATCCTTCATACAGGAAAAAACACTTCCTTTTTATTCAGAAATATGCAAATTAATTTGGAGTTACACCAGCGTGCGATATATAGAGATTAAAGAAGACGTATTACTCTTTATTTTGCTTGAAAATGATGCTTGAATTGCACAAAAGTTGCCGTTTTGAAAAGAATCTATTTTTTTTACGACTCTTTTAATTTTCTTTGAAAAGTTCTTCAAATGCTACAAAAAAAGTTGGGTAGATAAGGAAAAAAATATGGCGTATTTCCATGACACAGTTAAAATGATTAAAATTCTTTGCTCTGGAGAGACTCAAAAGTTTCAAAGTATTGAAAAGAGTTTTGAAGTTATGTAAAAAGGAAAACCAAGAGTGATAAGAATGATGAAAAACTCAAAGATAAACGTAAAGAAAGAAAGAAATAAGAGTAAGAGAACAAGGAAAAGGGGAGAAGAATACAAAGGAAAAAAAACAAAATAAAAACATAATAATAATAATAATAATAATAATAATAATAATAATAATAATAATAATAATAATAATAATAATAATAATATTGGAAAAACTTAGAAACCTAAATGAAAAGATTGATTTTAAAAGTCTTAAAAATCTTTCTTGAAGGCCAATAAGTGTGGATATATATATATATATATATATATATATATATATATATATATATATATATATATATATATATATATATATATATATATATATATATATATATATATATATATATATATATATATATATATATATATCAGAGGTGGGCATAAGCGCAAATTTAAGCGCAAAAGCGCAATTTGCGCTTTTGCGCTTTGCGCGAAAATTCGAAAATGTGCGCTTTTGCATTTTGCGCTTAACAAGTTTTTTAAGAGTGCAAAAGCGCAAATTTGCGCATTAAAAAATATTTTGCGCTTTTGCGGAAGTTTTTTGAAATTAGCGCTTACCAATTTGCGTTTCGTCATTTTTCTTAAAAAAACAATTTTGGGCTTATATTTCAGTTTCTTATTTAATCAGCCAAATTTTATTACTCTTTCTGCTAATTAAAAGTTAATACTTAAACTATGAACGCCGATATATAAAAAAAATATCAAATTGTCCTCGATAATAAAAGATATTGTTTATATATATATATATATATATATATATATATATATATATATATATATATATATATATATATATATATATATATATATATATATATATATATATATATATATATATATATGGTTTATTGAATATTTTGTTTATTTTTATTAGAAAGTTTATTAATTAATTGGCAATTTCACTATAGGTTTTTCGTTGCTGATTTATATTATATATATATATATATATATATATATATATATATATATATATATATATATATATATATATATATATATATATGTATATATATATATATATATATATATATATATATATATATATTATATATATATATATATATATATATATATATATATATATATATATATATATATATATATATATATATATATATATATATATTATATATAATATATTATATATATATATAATAATATATAATTATTATTATTATTATTATTATTATTATTATTATTATTATTATTATTATTATTATTATTATTATTATTATTATTATTATTATTATTATAGCCAATATACTAAGTTTACTGATTACTTGTGATTAGCGATTATACCTTTTTAGTATTTTTGTGTTTAAATTGGAATAAAACAGATATGGATAAGTACTTAACGGGAAAAAGAATTGCAAACCGTGAAAGTCGTCGAAGTACAACTCCTGAAATTGAGTGTGATGCTGCTTGTTCTTCCCATGAAAAAAGCAGCCAAGATGACATTGAGCACCCATGGCCCCATCTTATCAAGTACTATGGGTCTGTCAAGACCAAGAAGGAGTATACTGAGGGCAATAGAGTCTTGTGCAAGGGAAAGATTGAATGCTCCCAATGTAAAAAAACCTTGAGCTTTGACTCTAAATCAACACATAGCTTGAAATCGCACTACTTGTTTGGAAGTAACTTTCACCGATACTTTTTATTTGAATTTAATTTCTTTTTAATTTTAAAATTCAACCATTAAATATTTCACATATTTTATTTACATGACTAGTGAATTTAGTTTTGTAACTTTATTTAGAAACATCGTTATTTGCACAAGGAACTTTGTGCTGCAATTGAAGGAGGGTCAAAGCGGGGTCGCAGCTGCTCAACAGACAATGAGACATCTAGCAAAAAGCGTCAGACCACCATTCTCCAGTCTTATGTATAATATATTTAAACAGAAAAGAGCTCTTGAGTTGCTTTACAAGTAAGTGTTTCATTTTAAGTACAAGTTAACTATAAGTGGTGTCACAACTAACAAGCTAAAAAAATAACAGAATACAGTCCATACGAAAAATTTTCTAATTTGAAATACCAAGTTTCATTTGTCATTGATATCTTTTCTCATCTGAAAATATTTTTTGCTTTTAGATTTTTGCTACATGACATTGTGCCTATTCACATTGTGGAGTCTGAGTTCTTTGCCGAGTTCCTGTCCAACCTGAACTCTGATTTCCACCTCCCCTCCAGAAGAAAAGTAATGAGGGATCTTGATGTCATATGTAAAATAGGGAAGGCTGACTTAACCAACATTCTCAGAGAAGTCAGTTATGTGGCCACAACTGCAGATAGCTGGACTGGACACAACAGGAGTTTTCTGGGCATGACAGTTCACTGGATTAATGCGAATACTTTAAAGAGAGAGAAGGCTGTCCTTTGCCTGTATAGAGTTATCTGTGTCTCAGACCAGCACAGTCCTAGCCAATAATATTACGGATATCCATCAACAATTTGGCATTCAGCATAAGGTAAGTAAAAATCAATATGAAATAATAACGTAATAATGAAAAAAATGTATAACTATAAATTAATAAGGAAACTACTAAATTAAAAAAATTTATCTTCAGGTTGTCTGCATTACAACAGATAACGGTGCAAATTTCTGTGCAGCCTTTCGGGTGGATGCTCATGCAGAAACGGGTGACGAAGAGGAAAGAAGAGCAGGTACCGATTCCAGAGATAGTGGTTACGCCTGAAGAGATGGAGCAAATTAGTGACCCAGAGGTTCTGCTGACAAAACCTCTCCAACTAGAAAATCTGCTTGAAGAACATGATGCCCTTATCCTACCTAAACATCGCCGTTGCATTTCCCACACATTAAACATCTTGGCTACTAGGGATGTTTCGAATGTTCCTCGCTGGTCCTCTGGTGCCAAGGATCCATTTAATAAGACACTTGCCAAAACACAGGCATTGTGGAATGCTCAAAACAGGAAAACTACAACTGCTGCGAGAATCAAGAAGGAGTTGGGAACAAAGTTTATAACACCAAGTGTTACTCGCTGGAACTCCCTATACGATTCTATGAGAGACCTATTTAAAAACCTTGATGGTAGCATGGAACAAGTCAACAGCATCTGTATGGAACAAAAGCCTTGTCTTCCAATATTTAATAAAACTGACAAGGAGGTAATTGCCGAGTACATCGAAATAATTACGCCTATTGCTGTTAGGCTGCATATGTTGCAGGATGAGAAGAATACGTACGCGGGGGTTCTATTGCCTAACCTCTTCCTCCTCAAGGACAAACTCGTGGAATTGCAACGAGAGGTGAAAAAATTTAACTATGCCAAAAACTTAGTCAACTACTTACTAAAGCAGCCAAAGCCAAACAAAGGGAAAGAAAAGGGATTTGAACCGAGGTTCAGCAGGATTTTTGATGATTGTGATTTGCTTATGGCAACAGCTCTGCACCCTCACTTCAAACTCGGAGTGGCACATAGGTTAAATGAGGGGAAGTATCCAGCTGTCAAGACGAGGATATTTGGAGGAAATAAAGTGTAATATTGCATCGAATTTTACTCCTCCACATCAAGGCACTGAAGGTGATGGGACTGAATCTGAAATGGACCCATTTAAGGTGAGCTATTTTTATAATTTAGAACAAACTTTAAGAATCTCTTATATATATATATATATATATATATATATATATATATATATATATATATATATATATATATATATATATATATATATATATATATATATATATATATATATATATATATATATATATATATTCATAATACACTGACATAATGTTCAAATGAAACTTAAAAAGATTTGAGTTCTTGATACCATTTCTAAATATTTCAGAAACTGAAGGCCCATATATCCAGTAGACACCTCTGGAGGAGAAGTTGTGACAAACCTTGGATAGCTGGGATGCAGTAAATGTTCACCACAATACCCTTCTCACTAGGAACCTTTTTCCGTGTGAATACCAAGAGGTCTGGGTGGACTTGTTTATGAAGTATAATACCCCATTACCCAGCTCAGCGGCCGTGGAGAGGTTGTTTAGTCAAGGCTCTGACATTCTAAGACCAAAGAGGGCAGCCATGGCATTCAGCAATTTTGAAAAATTTATTTTCATGAAAGGGAATATGACCCTTTTCAGAATGCAAGAGGAGAGCTACGAGGAGGAAGAGATCATAGGATGGCTGAATAAATAATAATAAATTCTTTCTCATTTTTTGTTATATATTTGCATCTTTCAAATAAAATTTAAAAATAATTTTAATTTTTTTTTTTTTTTTTTTTTTTTATTTTTTTTTTTTCCAAAATTTGCGCTTTTAAAATTTTTTTTTATTTGCGGACATGTGCGCTTTTGCATTTGCGGACAAAATTTTTGAAAAAATGTGCGCTTTTTCATTTGAGGACTAAGTTTTTCAAATTTGCGCTTTTGCGTTTGCGCTTTAAATTTTAAAATTTGCGCGCCAACCTCTGATATATATATATATATATATATATATATATATATATATATATATATATATATATATATATATATATATATATATATATATATATATATATATATATATATTATATATATATATATATATATATATTCTAAAGAGCAAAATTAACGCACCATTTATAATTTATCAGTTGGGAAATCCTGATAACATTGTGTGGTAATGGGAGTGCCTGTGTGTGGAGGTGTGTGCTCATACCTACCCAAATAATACAGTTTAGCATCGATGGGTACTGCATACTAGTAGGGTACAATATCTACAAAATACAGTAAAAGGGCAAACCAATCAAATTTGGTGAGTGACGGGGAAGAAGAGGTAATGTCACGGGTGTGCCAAAGTATCGAGACTATTCAATCTTTAATGTTTTTTAAAGCGGTATTGAAGAGGCTACGTCGGAGTTTGAAACGCGACCACTTTGTGGCAATCACAACACTGGCAGCTGAAGCTGGCACTGAGAATAAGGTTACCATTGTGAGGGCCATCGGTGATGACGTCTCCAGAGTGTGCGCATGCGCACACGTACACACACACGAACATGTACATACCTGAACCTATGACGTCATGGTACTGGGTTATCATGACATTATGACGTCATCTATCCATCATCTTGAATTTCCGATCACGTGTCTTCATCTCCGTAGATTTTTTCGATTGTTTTTCGCTAGTACGCTTGGTTAGACCGAACCAACTTGGTCCGAGGGAAGTGCCAGCTGTCGTTGGCACTTCCCTAGGGAAAGAGCCTGAGTCGGAAAGAGCAACTCGAGAAAGAGCGTTCCGATTTCCCATCAGATAGTACGGGCACTCCCCACATTTGGAACTAACACTCCCCTCAGATGGCATTGGCACTGGTACTGTCAGAAAATTCGATATATATATATATATATATATATATATAATATATATATATATATATATATATATATATATATATATATATATATATATAAATATATATATATGTTCTAGGTTCAATTAAAACCCAAACAATTAATATCTTTAGTATTCCATTATTAAGATTGCAGATGCAAAATGAAATGATATGAAAAATGTTAGGCTGCAATGCCTTTAGCAAAATAATTGTTGTAATCCAAATGAGCACAAGATATATTTAAAACAGGATTTCGCACTTCTAAGATCTTCAATGTTATTAGTTTGATTAATAGATCGGATATTAATTATTACAATTTCGTTCAGCTCGCCGCCACAGTGAGACCTGTGGAGACTATATCAGACGCTAAACTGCCCTCTCTTCCCGCTTTACGAAAGCATCTTGCTTCAGGATAGGGTCTCGTTCTCTCATTGGTTGGTTTAATTTAGTGCTGTTTATAAGGCATCATTGTTGCACTTATTTCATTTTTATCTTATTTAAAAGCCTCAGCTAAATTAACTAACAAGCAGTATCATCAAGGTTTATAACAAAGCTTTAGTTTCATAATGAATTATCTATAAACAACACGCAATTCTAATTAAGCAAGAGAATGCCTACTTTAATGCAGATTCTGTTTAGCACAAGGGGGGGTGAGGAGTTGAGTCGGTTACAACATATATATATATATATATATATATATATATATATATATATATATATATATATATATATATATATATATATATATATATATATATATATTATATATATATATATATATATATATATTATACAGTGATCCAAAAAAACATGTATTTTAAAATTATCAATAACTCGATAATTATCCAACGTAGATAGTTCAAGATTAGACAAGAGCCCAATTGATGGTTTATTTATAATTGAGAAAATTTTAAAAATTCTACCTTTATTTGTTGATTTTTGATGATTTTTTTCAAGCTATATAAAAAAATTAATATCCATTGTTTTATTTTCAAAAATTTACATCCTTGAGATAATGCCTTTTATCGAAGAAGATAAAATTATTATTAAACATTATTGAATGGAGAAGTATAGCAGAATGAAATTATTACATGAATTCCCTAAAAAAGGATGGACTTTTTTGGGTTTAAGCATTCTGCTAAAGAAAATTGATGGAACTGCAAGCATTAGAAGGGACGACAGCTTCCTGCTTTTCCGTTGTAAAAGCGATAGTAAAGAGAGAGTGACACAACAAATCAAATGGCAGAAAGAGATTGGAGAGAGTTAGTAAGAGTAGGAGAGGTGATGAGACGAAATGCCCTAGACTCCACCTTCGCAAGGAGAGCTGTATTAGTGGAGCCACCCCAGATGTGCGACGCATACTCCATACAAGGGCGAACAACATCCCTATACAGAGAAAGCGACTGGGGTGGCGTGAAGTAATTCTGAAGACGCCTCAGAACACCAAACCTCTTAGAAGCTTGCTTAGAGAGAGAAGTAATGTGATTTTTCCAAGAAAGATCACGAGAAAAGGATTGGCCAAGAATATTAAGAACAGATGAAGGTTTGAGTTGTGTGTTTTCGAAGAAGACATCATAGTTGTGTGGAAGATTGTGTCGAGTGGAGAGATGGAGGAACTGATTTTTTGAGGCATTGAAAATAACCATGTTTTCTCTAACCCAAAGATCAGAGATTAGTTGCCCTAAGGCTACCCTTCTCGAGTCTATCAACTTTTGTTCGATGGGGCGTTTTTCATACTGGAAGGAGCAATGAAGGTGGAGTCATTAGCATAAGAGTGCATAGGAGATGAGAAAATGGAGAGAAGGTCATTAATGAAAAGCAAAAAAGTGTTGGGGATAGGACAGGACCCTGAGGAACACCATCACCTTTAATAGATTTAAAGGATGAACGGTGGCAATCTATAACAGCTGCTACAGAACGACCGGAAAGGAAATTGGAGAGAAGGTCACAGAGAGAAGGATAAATATCGAAAGATGAAAGTTTAGAAATCAAAGCTTTGTGTAAGACTTTATCGAAGTTTTCGAAATGTGTAGCGCCACAGCGAAAGATTCACCGAAACCCCGAAGAGCGGAGGACCAAGAGTCAGAAAGTAGGGAAAGAAGATCACCCGTAGAACGTTCTTTACGAAAGCCATACTGGCGATCAAAAATAAGATTAGAAGAATTAAGATGTTTCCAAGTTTTCATGTTAAGGATAGATTCAAAAACTATAGAAAGAACTGAGGTTAAAGAAGTAGGATGATAGTTAGAGGGTTGAGGGGTCCCACTTTTTCGGCACAGTTTGAATGAGCACACGTTGCCAGCAAGAAGGGAAGGTTAAAGTAGAAAGACAGAAAGTAGAAAGACAGAGACGAAATAGTTTACTAAGACAAGGTTCAAGCTCGGAAGCACAAGTTTTGTGAGCCGCAGTAGGAATACCATCAGGACCATACGCTTTCTTAGTGTTAAGCTCAAAGAGGGCAGAAGTTGACATTTTTAGAAGAAATTACAATGTTAATTATTGAAGAAGAAGAATTAGCTCCGGAGTCGTCTAAGGTAGAGTTAGAGGCGAAAGTTTGAACGAAGAGTTCAGCTTTAGTAGAAGGGAAAATAGTAGTTGCACCATCAGAAGAAACCAGAGGAGATAAAAGGGAAGAAGCAAAATTAGAGTTGACCTTTTTTTGCAAAATGTCAGAAAGGGCGAGAGGAAGAGGAACCAGAAAGATTAGTGCATTTGTGGCGG
This sequence comes from Armadillidium nasatum, assembly GCA_009176605.1. Classification (NCBI taxonomy): domain Eukaryota; kingdom Metazoa; phylum Arthropoda; class Malacostraca; order Isopoda; family Armadillidiidae; genus Armadillidium; species Armadillidium nasatum. The sequence continues at coordinate 42,685 of SEYY01021916.1, forward strand.
AGAAAAGAATTTTTGGTATCTCGAAGAATAGATTTTTCCAGATTCCGGAATGAAATATAAATTGAATGAATTTCAGGAGTTTGAAGACGACGGTAATCCCTGAAGAAAGCATCCCTGCGGCGGATAGCGCGAGAACAAGCAGAGTTAAACCATGGTTTGTTAGGTTTAGTAGAAGGGAAAGAATATTTAATGTACGCCTCCATGCCAGAGAGAATCACCTCGGTTATACGCTCAACACACTTCGAGTGGACCCTCTCCCACGAAAACAATGATCATTCCATGGGAAATCATAGAAGTTCAATCGCAAGTCAGACCAGTTAGCAGCACCGAAGTGCCACAAACGTCTCCTCACCGAAGGCGGGGACCGTTCTTGCGGAAGACTTGAAGACACAGAACAAGATACGGAGATAAGAAGGTGATCGCATGAAGCAAGAGGAGGAAAGAGTTTAACAGTATAATTAGAAGGATAGGAGGTTAAGGAAAGATCAAGTATGTTGGGCTCATCACCAAGACGGTTAGGGATATGGGTAGGGAGTTGCACCAACTGCTCAAGGTTGTTCTGGATAGAAAAGTTGTAGGTGAATTCACCGGCTGAATCATGAGAACTAATATATATATATATATATATATATATATATATATATATATATATATATATATATATATATATATATATATATATATATATATATATATATATATATATATATATATATATATATATATATATATATATATATATATTATATATTACTGCATTTTATTTTATAAAGTCACATATTCTTATTTTTTCCTTTTATTGTCGGTTTCAAAATCTTTCTTTAGGGGACAAATTGAACTAAAAATGTTTTTTTGGAATATATTTTTTAAAAGTACTGATGTTATTCAAATTGCCTGGATAAACCAAAACATTTTTCTTAGTGAAAGTTTATTTTTCTTATAAAATTTTCTTTTGGCTTCTTATAGTGACCTTCTAATTATGTAGCTTGGGTATTTGGTATTTTAAAGTTTAAAGTTCTTCTTAGTTAAATTCAACGTCTAAGAAACGAGGCTACAAAATTTTAATGTGCTCATAAGTTGTCCAAAAATAATGCCATTCTTTAACATATGATGAGTGGGATGAGAAACCAATGAACATGAGAATTAACATGAGTATTATCTCTACATACATTATATACCAGGCCGCCACCAGTATTTCAAACACTCACCTTAATATTCAGAAATGATAATTTATTAATTTGTGGCTTCTTAACCTTAAAATTAATAATAGGGAGAAAATTATTTATTAAATTAAATCTAGTAAAAATTCAGGAGATATATTACTGTTCCAAAATGCAAAAACAACGTCAAAGAATCTATTAAACGGATATGTCATCCAAGTCGCGTTGGAAATATCAAGAACTTGTATTAAATATTTTTTAATGAACAGTTCCATAAATATGTTACTAAGAACTGGGGATAAGAGGACTCCATTCTCAGACCTCTGGTTTTCTTAAAAAATCCTTCATTGAACTCAAAATAAGCATGATCAGGAATACAGCCAATCAGCCTTTCTAAAGCATCAAAAGGGGCCGAAAAGCCTATCTCATGTTCTTCAACATATTCGCTCAACAAGTCCAATGACAGTCTAGTTGGAACATTTATAAACAATAATACAGCATCACAACTAACAAATTTACCGTTTTCAAAATTTCATCCATTTATTCTTTCTATGAAATCTACAGAATTCTTTAAACGATAACCAGAAGTACTCCCCACCAATATAGATAATTCCCTAGCCAACCGCGTAGATAATTTATAGGTAGGGCAATCTATATTAGGAGTAATAGGCCGTAATGGAGCCTCCTTTTTATGCAATTTCGGAAGCCCATAAAAATAAGATAATTTTGGTAAAAAATTACTTAAGCATATTTACTTTTTCGGACACTCAGGTAAATTTCTTTTATGCAATTATTAAACTAATTTGAGAATTTTTAAGAGGATTGCCATTCAATTCGAGATACGTTTTTCCACTATCTAGTAGAATATAAATTTTTCTATCGTAATCAATTTTATTCATTAAAATTATCAAGTTTCCTTTGTTAATTTATTTATGATTATGTTATCAATACTTCTTATTTGTTTTAGGCTAAATGCAAACTTTTAGCTACTCTAGAGTCACCTGTTCTTATTAATTGAGAAAGAAAAAAGCCCTTCAGACAACCCAAATCCATATCAGAAAAATTTTACTTCAACTGAAATTTACTAAAATTCACCAGAAATTTGGGAATACAGTAATCATCCTGAAAATCAAATGAAATACTATATAACATAAATAGACTCGATAAATCCACTATTAATTCCCAATTTGACGCGGCAAACCAATGGCTATTTTTGAAAATCTTCTCGTTTTTTTAATTAATAAGGGAAGGATCCAAAGTTGAAAACAAAAAAAATTTTCATCCGATTCTCCTGAAAATTTCAGTATATATAGCTTTTTTCCCGACGAAAAAACTCCATTCCTAATGTTTTTACGACCGACTTAAAGTTTAGTAGAAATTTCTTAAATTTAAGGTAAGTTTAAATCTACGGTGAGGACGCCTAAAAAATTTTTTTGGTCTGAAATTTGCTGTGTATATTTGTAAATCTATTGGCTATAAAAACTTCTTACAGAGTTTTGATGTGTGCATAACAGAAAACAGGTTATATGCCCTTACTTGACCAGGTGTCGAAATTTTTTTCCAATTTTGAAAAATTCCCACCTTCGGACAAAAAAAAATAAAAAAAAAAACATGGATTGGACGTCTTTGAAAATTAGATATTGTTTAGAGAAGGGATAGATCTAAAACTTTTATTTAAAATACTTTTAAAACCTATTTGTCTGATTCGAGATACAGCTTATCGAAAATGGCCAAATTTTCGACGAAATTTCAAATTTTCCAAATTTTGAGAGGCTGTATCTCGAATCAAACAATTAGTTTTTAAAAGTGTCTTAAATAAAAGTTTTAGATCCATCCCTCCTCTAAACAATATCCAATTTTTAAAAACATTCAATGCAGGAATTTTTTTTAAGAAATTTTTTTCTCAGGATTTTTTTTTTTTTTTTAAAAAAAAAATTTGATTTTCTATAATCAAACACTATCCGTACTATTCCCAAATGTTCCCTTTTAATATTGTAGAAATTGGGGCTAAGAATGTACAGGGGAGTTTTTGGATCATTTTGACCACTATTTTACCACTTCTATTTAATCTCTTTTTGAATTTTGACCCCCTATAACTGCTAAACCGTTAGAAACTCAGAAAAACGTCAGAAATCGAATGTTAATTAATTTAAAAAATGCATATACATTGTAAATTTCAGCTCAATAGGTCAAATAATAAAACCAGAGTCTTGAGATTGGATCCTTCCCTAATCAAATAATTTTTTATGAAATTTGATTTTCCTTTACATAAAGTAGTCCGAAAGGTTTATACTTAAAAACAACCTTAGAAAAACTTTAAAATGCTTCTTAACACAATAAAATTCTTTATCGACATCTTCTTGCACATAAATTTTGAAAGATAATCCTACTTTTGAAAATAAACTTAACTATAATAGATAAATTTTTCGACATAGTTGCCAGGTTTTTTTTTAGGTTTTAACTTCTTTACTTTTTTTTATTCTTTCGTTTTTTTTTTTTTATTTTATTCACTTCAACAATGAAGCCTAGTTTTGGAATATGATTTTAATTTGTTTCAAATGTTATTTTAGTCTTTTCGAATGTTTTATCTAGATTAATTAAATGATTTTTTCATAGTTTTATTACTTATTGTTTTATTTGTTAGATATTTTCGGGAAGTAAACCTTTGAGTATATATACAGTATATATTAGGTTACTAAATATGCTATATATTAGGGATGGAGCGATACCAAAATTTTTACCGATACCAATACCGAAACCTAAAAATTTACAGGTACTGATACCTGATACCCGATACCTGAAAATATACCGATACTTACCGATACCGATACTTTATCCATTCATATACGAAAAATTTTACCGATACCGATACCGATACTAAGATTTCTCAAATTCACCGATACCGATACCCGATACCTGAAAATATACCGATACTTACCGATACCAATACCGATACTTCACGCCATCCCTATATATATATATATATATATATATATATATATATATATATATATATATATATATATATATATATATATATATATATATATATATATATATATATATATTATATATATATATATATATATATATTATTCTAAACGTAACTCAGCTGATGTATGCAGATAAATATATAGAAAAGCAAAACAACTGACGTTTAACAGTTATGGAAAAAAAAGGGATGTGGCTCTAAGTGAATCTTCACACTAAGTTTCGGAATCTGTTTAGGAAGCAACAGGTCTTGTTTAATTTGAATAGGAAAAGTTTAATAAAATGAAAGTTTAGGTGTTTATATAATCTCTGGTTCGCAGTGGGTATTTTTTTTCCAAGTAGGACGTGTTTTAACTTTGGATATTCCTGGCGAAAAGCTATGCTCAGTTTTTTTTTGTTAGAGATATTTTGTGAAGAGTGATGCTATTTTATATTTAATTACAGGATATAATGAGAGACTTTAGTTTGTGTTTAGAAGAGCTTGTATAATGATATTATAAAGATGTGTAATCGTGCTTGTTCTCTGATAGAATTTTGAACCAAGAATATGAATGGGATTTTTTGAAAAAAAGAGTATCATTAATTTTTCGAGGGTATTATTGTCCTGGCATGTTTTTGGATACACCCTGTTGTTATTCTGAAAATAGTAGTTTTGGATTTTGTTGTTCATCTATTCTGGTTGTTGACTTAAAGAAGTTGAGGTTTTTTTAAATTGTCAGTAAATTGAAGTGAAAATGGATTATTCCTTAATGAGTTGTTTTATGAAATAGTATACGGTATGTTGCAATCTTGGTTGGATATACCTGTGATATGTCTGATGAGTATAGATAAGGTTACAAGTGTCCAAAAGGTTTTGCTTATTAACTGAGTATGACATCTATATATTGTGTTCAAAAGAATCAGAAATGGATAGACTGATTTATATTCTCGCTGTAAGCTTTCTCTCTATTGCTGTCAAGTTAGTTTTAGAGTTGTTGATTGTAATCTTTCTTAGTGGGTTTAATATTTTTATGGAAACTTTATGCTTTTTTCATTTATTTATTTAGTTCTTGGGTTTTTGCTATATCATCTGCGTTTATTATTAATTTTATTTCTGGATTGAGTTTGGAAAGATCATCGGTAAAAATTTTTTAAGAGGATTGAGGAAAGCATGGATTCCCGGAAGCTTCATAATTACTTAAGATATCAGAAGTGAATTTTAACTGGATATTTGTGGGCTGACCAGACAGGAAGTTTGAAATTAATTTTTTGTAAAGATGATTTGGAAGACATTTTACATAAGAATAGTTCTTGAAACTTTGTAATATATTTCATTTACAATTATAACTATGAGTATTATTGTATTCTCTGTGCGTTTATTAGTAGTGATAGTGGAAGTCTGATCGGTAGGGAAAATGAGAAAGAGAGGCTCATATTTTTTTAAATTTTTTTTTGGGGGGTCCAATTTCGGCATTTTAAAAAATTTCCCAATGAGATGGAAGAAATTCAATTTAGAGGGCATTTTAGAGACTTCAGTTGGCTAAGTGATTGTTCTGTTCGCTTTCAAAGTTTTCTCGTGTGTAGATTATAGATGTTGCTCGAACTTGTTACTGAGAGTCTTTGATGGCTTTACATACATGTGTTGGGTTGGGAAAGGATATTAATTACAAATAACTGTTCCTTGTAATTTTTGTGCTGTTTTGGAGCTTTGTCAAAAATTATCTAAGAGTTTTGTAGTGTAGTGTAGTTGGGTAATGAGTGATGGTATATTTCATATTTAAAGATTGGAAACATTTGTACTTGTTTTGGTCTAGAATTTAATTTCACAGATGAAGGAGTAATTCGTGATTAGGATATTTTTTAGGAAGTACTTATTCCTGGAAGTATCCCTCTATGATGAGTTAGGTTTTTAGAAAGGGATATTACTGAATAGGTTAACTGGATTCAGTGGGATGATGTTGAATTTTGAATTTTGAGTATATATATATATATATATTAGGGATGGAGCGATACCAAAATTTTTACCGATACCGATACCGATACCGATACCTAAAAATTACCGATACCGATACCGATACCGGTATCGGTATCGGAAAATATGCCGATACCGATACTATATGCGATACCGATACCGATACCGATACTTTACTCTTATCCAAAAATTTTGCCGATACCGATACCGATACTAAAAAATACCGATACCGATACCGATACCGATATATAAAATATACCGATACTTAGATACTTCATACCGATACCTAATATATATATATATATATATATATATATATATATATATATATATATATATATATATATATATATATATATATATATATATATATATATATATATATATATATATATATATATATATATATATATATATATATATATATATATATATATATATATATATATATATATATATATATATATATATATATATATATATATATATATATATATATATATATATATATATATATATATATATATATATATATATATATATATAGGTAGTCTTTTGGGAAAAGTTCGAAATTTTTGAAACCTTGAGAGTCCCTTCTAATTTTCGTATCAGTAACTATGAGAAGCTAACTCATGCGCAACTCGTGCAACTCAATATGAGTCATGCATAGTTGACTCTCTTTCTCTCTCTCTCTCTCTCTCTCTCTCTCTCTCTCTCTCTCTCTCTCTCTCTCTCTCTCTCTCTCTCTCTCTCTCTCTCTCTCTCTCTCTCTCTCTCTCTCTCTCTCTATATATATATATATATATATATATATAATATATATATATATATATATATATATATATATATATTATATTATATATTATTATATATATTTATATTTATTTATTTATTTATTTCACTGTCACCTTTCCCACTTCGTGGGGTGGTGCCAGCCACAATTCCCTTACAAACATACCCATTACCTTTCAACCCCTTTCAAGACCACCCTCCATCTCACTCTGTCCTCCGAAAGTCTTCTAACCTCTTCTAAACTCAAATTCCTTCCACCCAAAATCTCTCTCACTCCATCCATCCATGTCCACTTTGGCCTTCCTCTTCCTCTACCCCCATCCACCTCGGATCTAAGTACCCTGCCCACCATTCTGTCCTCATTTATTCTACACATATGTCCAAACCGTTTTAAAACACCCTTCTTCGCTCCATCAACTACA
>SEYY01021916.1:57500-65000 GCA_009176605.1 Armadillidium nasatum
GCGGTTACTGTCGATACGTTAAACAGAACTGTATTGAATTTATTTTACTTTTTATGTCTTTCAGTAACAGAGAAATAAAATTCTCTTTTAATGTTAGTGAGGATATTTGAGTCCAAAGAAACCTCCTTAATTTCTATTAGTTTTAAGAAACGGAAATCTTGTCCTTTGAAAAGGTCACGGACGACGAAGAGCAAAATCGAAGATTTAGTAATTTTTATTCACTTTTTCATCTAATATTAAAAATAAATAAAGTTTTTTTTGAAAGGAATGAAACTTTTTCTGAAGTCACGCACTTGCGCACTAAATCGCGCATTAGTCACGCAAGCAAAAAAAAAAAATTCGCACAGTAACACTAAAGTCTGTCGCGCACATTTTGAGGTCGAAAAGTTGCGCATTTCGCACTACCTTTATCTCGAGTTGCGCTCGCGCACTACCCCTAAATGAGTAGCGCGCCCAGCTTATATATATATATATATATATATATATATATATATATATATATATATATATATATATATATATATATATATATATATATATATATATATATATATATATATATATATATATATATATATATATATATATATATATATATATATATATATATATAAAGAAATATGAAATTGTAATTAAAATTTTTATTTGAAATTTAATATTTTATTTGTTATTGATTTAATTAGACTTTCAATTTAAATATGTGCCTTTTTCTTTCTTTATATATATATATATATATATATATATATATATATATATATATATATATATATATATATATATATATATATATATATATATATATATATATATATAATATATAAACCTAGCAAACCTTGGTTTAACTCTGCTTGTTCTCGCGCTATCCCCCGCAGGGATGCTGCCTTCAGGGATTACCGTCGTCTTCAAACTCCAAAAACTCACGCTACTTATATTTCATCCCGGAATCGTGCAAAATCTATCCTTCGTAACACTAAAAACTCCTTTCTCCGTAGAAAATGCAATAATCTTTCTGGTCCCTCTTCTTCACGTTCTCTCTGGCATTTTGCAAAAAATATCAACTCTAACTTTGCTTCTTCCTCTTTCCCTCCTTTAATATCTTCCGACGGCACAACTGCTGTTTTACCTTCTTCTAAAGCTGAACTCTTAGCTCAAACTTTTGCCTCTAATTCAACCTTAAACGATTCCGGAGCTATTCCTCCTCCTTCAACCCCCTCTAACTCAATTATGCCTAAAATTAGAATTTCTTCTAAAGATGTTATTTCTGCTCTCTCTGAGCTTAATACTAAGAAGGCGTACGGTCCTGATGGTATTCCTCCTGTGGTTCTCAAAACTTGTGCTTCCGAGCTTGCACCCTGCCTCGGTAAACTTTTTCGTCTTTGTCTCTCTACTTCAACCTTCCCTTCTTGCTGGAAACGTGCGCTCATTCAGCCTGTGCCGAAGAAGGGGGACCCCTCTCAACCCTCCAACTACCGTCCTATTTCTTTGACCTCCGTTCTCTCTAAAATTTTCGAATCTATCCTTAACAGGAAGATTTGGAAACATCTCAATTCTTCTAATCTTATCTCAGATCGCCAGTATGCCTTTCGTAAGAAACGCTCTACGGGTGATCTTCTTTCCCTTCTCTCTGACTCTTGGTCCTCCGCTCTTCGGCATTTCGGTGAATCTTTTGCTGTCGCGCTGGACATATCGAAAGCCTTCGATAGAGTCTGGCACAAAGCTTTGATTTCCAAACTTCCCTCTTTCGATATCTATCCTTCTCTCTGTGATCTTCTCTCTATTTTCCTTTCCGGTCGTTCTATAGCTGCTGTTGTAGACGGCCACCGTTCTTCCTTTAAATCTATTAATAGTGGTGTTCCTCAGGGTTCTGTCCTATCCCCAACACTTTTTCTACTCTTGATGTTCTTTCTATTACCTCATCTCCTATCCACTTCTATGCTGATGACTCCATCCTTCATTATTCCTTCCAGTTTGAAACACGTCCCACCCAACAGCAGTTGATAGACTCGAGAAGGGTAGCCTTGGAGCAACTAACCTCTGATCTTTCACTTATTTCAAATTGGGGCAGAGAAAACATGGTTGTTTTCAATGCCTCAAAAACTCAATTTCTTCATCTCTCCACTCGACACAATCTTCCACACAACTATGATATCTTCTTCGAAAACATACAACTCAAGCCTTCATCTGTTCTTAATATTCTTGGTATTTCTTTTTCTCGTGATCTTTCTTGGAAAGATCACATTACTTCTCTTTCTAAACAAGCTTCTAAGAGGTTGGGTATTCTGAGGCGCCTTCAGAATTACTTCACGCCACCCCAGTTGCTTGCTCTGTATTGGGGTGTTGTTTGCCCCTGTATGGAGTACGCTTTGCACATCTGGGGTGGTTCCACACACACGACTCTCCTAGAGAAGGTGGAGTCTAGGGCATTTCGTCTCATCAACTCTCCAGCTCTTACTAACTCTCTTCAATCTCTTTCTGCCCGTCGAATTGTTGCGTCACTCTCTTTTTACTATCGCTATTACAACGGACACTGCTCTTCTGAACTCTCTCGTCGCATACTTCCTCCATTGAGAAGAGCTAGTGCGACACGCCTTTCTACACAGTCTCATCCTTTCTCTGTCCAACTCTCCGACCCCAGACTTAACCGCTATGCTCAATCTTACATATACTCTACTGGTAAAGTCTGGAACACACTCCCTTTATCTGTTTTCCCAACTTCCTTTGACTTGCATACTTTCAAACGCCGTGTATCTGGACATGTCGGCCTCCATCGACCAAGATTATAGATCCTTCCCAACTTCTGTGGAATTTGGTAGGCCTCTGGCCTTTGCCCACCGGAGGAGATATAAAATATATATATATATATATATATATATATATATATATATATATATATATATATATATATATATATATATATATATACAGTGGCAGCTCGTCATTATGGGCTCCAGGGCTGCAGCCCCTCCAAATTAAAAATACCAGGCGTAGGATGTTGATATAAATATGAAATTTTTGTCAGAGAAAAGTGATTTAAATTCATTTTTTTAACAACTTAATACGTAAAAAGTATAAATCATTAAAGAAAATAAGAAGTAAATGCATTTTTCAACTGCAAATTTTTGGGTATGATATTTATTTTCACGCATTGCAATTATTTAAAATATGGGCTGTAAATTCTCAGTCCCTAAATTAGACCAACTTTTTTGCTCTTAAATATAGGACAGACATGGCAAGTTACGAAAAAAAGTATGACAAATTGCAATATTAGTTTTTGTCAAGTTGCCAGTCTGTCTTCTTTTTGCTTTTTGGCAACATAGAGAATATTTTTGAATATTAAGATATTTGAATGTTGCCAGTTTGTCATAAAAGGACAGAACGTAAAGAATATAAACACTAAACAGTAAACAAAACAGTTTGCCATAGAACCTGGTGGAGTGGAGCTGTGTTTTTTTTTTTATTGTGAAAAAAAATTACCAGATCTATTGTTTTTTTTTATCATATATATATATATATATATATATATATATATATATATATATATATATATATATATATATATATATATATATATATATATATATATATATATATATATATATATATATATATATATATATATATGGACAGACTGCACTTTAGCCTCCTTAAATATCTAAAAAGCTACTGAACGTATGTTAAAATCGATAACATTTTTGGGATCGTTGAAGAGTTTTGATTAGGAAAAATTGGGAATTAAAAAAAAAATAACATTAATTTTAATAATTTTAGTAATTTATGGTTTTTTAAAGTGATGGACTTTGTACGTCTGGCAGCGTCTTTTTATGAGTCAAATCATAATCATTAGGCTTGTGGTCAAATTCCGAGATTTTGCAGTAGGATAAATTTAGGATCAACATTTTCAAATATCACCAGACTACTACAAATTTTAATTACAACTCCGATGACGACGTCTGAAGCAGAAAGATGTTTCTCGACTTTGAAGAGAATAAAAACTTTTTTACGTAGTAACATGTGCAACGAGAGATTGAATGCATTAGAGATTGAAAACTTTTCGACATCTATAAAACTCGAAGAACTAATCTTATTTTTAAATAAGAATATCAGCAAGCTTTCCATAATAAATAAGGTACGTGTGAATATATATATATATATATATATATATATATATATATATATATATATATATATATATATATATATATATATATATATATATATATATTATATATATATATATATATATATATATTTATTTTTTTTTTATTTTAATTTATATATATATATATATATATATATATATATATATATATATATATATATATATATATATATATATATATATATATATATATATATATATATATTATATATATATATATATATATATATATATATATATATACTTGCAGCCCCTCTCTGCCAAGTTACACGAGCCGCCACTGTATATATATATATATATATATATATATATATATATATATATATATATATATATATATATATATATATATATATATATATATATATATATATAATATATATATATATATATATATATATATATATATTATATATCTCACACTTGTGAAAATTATACATTCGCATACGCGCTTGTGAAATTATACATCTTCATCTGCATCCGAACTTGACGAAAATTATATATATATTCATCCGAAAATGAGAAAAAATATGACATTCGATCCATCACTAATTTATATATATATATATATATATATATATAATATATATATATATATATATATATATATATATATATATATATATATATAATATATATATTATATATATATATATATATATATATATATATATATATATATTTCGCTTCCACCTTTCCCACTCTCCTGGGGTGGTGTCCGTTATTATTACTTTAATACACGTACATTCAAACCTTACCTTTCGCCCCTCCCCCTCCACCACAGCATTCCAAAGTTCCAAGTGGAAAAACGTATTAACAAGTATCTCACTAATATCTTTAGATCCACCCTTCATTTTCCTGCTGTACCCAAACCAAAAAATTTTTTAAAACTTTCGCTTTTGGATAGCTTACATCTCAACTTAATAGAAATATTCTTGCAATAATTGAACCTACATTCCCGCAACTCCAGTTCATTCTTATAAATTATATTTCCTTCTCAATTCATTCTTACTTCAGACACAAGGAATCTCTCAATGCTTCTCAGATCCTCATTAATTTATTTGTTCAAGTGTGCCAGCTGTAATGCGGCGTATGTAGGTCAAACTGATTTACAATTAAAAGTGAGGATTGATAAGCATAGAGAAGTTTTTTTAGAACAGACCATCCTCTTTGATCTCCTGTACACTCTGCCATAAAAGATCATGGACATACCAATCCTTTTCTTCTTCTAATTTCTCTATTCTTCAACATGTATCTTCTCTTCTTGATCATATGATTTTGAAGTTTTATATATTAAATGATTTGGCTAATTCTATTGTCGTTTTTACGTTTTTTTTTTTTTTTGTTTATTTCCATGTAAATAGTATTACTTTATATTTTATTATTTTATAGCAATTATTATTATTTTAAATATCTTATATATAGTTAATGAATTTATATTTTGATTGTATTTTAAAACATAAACTTGTCAAATTAAATTTGTGCTGAAAATGAACCAAGATACGGTGTGAAACGTTCACAGTGTATTAAATGAGTATGTGGAAATCCTTAGAAATGGCTTTGAATTTGTAATTAGATTAAGGTTCACTAGGAAAGAAGCTATCTCAACTTTATATATATATATATATATATATATATATATATATATATATATATATATATATATATATATATATATATATATATATATATATATATATATATATATATATATATATATATATATATCAAGGTCTCTATTATGGTTTACTTGTCATCATCACATTCTTGAAGTGGTTTTAAAGCATGTCTTTGTTGAGTGTATGCATGGGAGAGAAATCCCGAAATCCAACTTTTAAAAAGATTCAAGGAAGCTTGGCCATCAATGAACAAGAGTTCATTGATAAAGATGAGGCTGCAAAATCTTTTATAAGTAACAACTCTTGCATTATACATCTAAAAGCAATGGCAAAAAAACATGATGCTGCATTAGCAAGTGAGAATCATCCTAGAGAGGATTATGAAGAACTTCAACTTTTCCTTTTATACCTTGAATATGACATTGAACATTATAACCTTCGGCAAACAGGAGCCTATTATCAGGCAAGATGCATGGCTAAAGCCATTTATTGCTTGAAAATAGCTTTACTTGCACTCCCAATTCCTAAATTTACACCCAAATGGAACTGCATGAAATGCATCGTATGGCTCTTTTTGTGAGCCTCATATAAACTAGTTATTGGTATGAAGCTTCCATTGCTATAAGAGCTCCAAAAAATGATGTTGAACTTGGATGTCTTCTCCTTAAATATCCTGACAAAGGTAATGGAAATGTAGTTTATCGAACCTTGACTTCGTCATCTCTGGTATATTTAAGAAGATTTAATTTTTCTGGTATTATTTGACGAAAGGGTTGATGATAATGAGAAGGGTAGGATGATTGATAGCTTTCACGTGCAACCTAGAAAATTCTTGCCTCGTAAAGGAATCGAGCAAAATAATTACGTGTAACCAATGATGTAGCAGAAAGGGGCATTGGTCTCATTGAGAAGTATAGTAGCCAAACCTTTATGCCATATAATATATATATATATATATATATATATTATATATATATATATATATATATATATATATATATATATATATATATATATATATATATATATATATATATATATATAAAATTATTTGTATTTTGAAATTTTTATAGAAAGTAAAATTTACTCAACTTTTATTGTCTTTTTGTCTCCGTTACATTTTTGAAAAAAAATTAGCCAAAAATAAAGTACTCTGTAGATCGTTTTGAAACTTTCTATATCAGTTACTAATATTTTGAAGACAATAGGTAGAAAGACTCATTGATGTACAAAATCCGGTTTACATAAAAGTGAGAAAAGACTTTACAAGTAGCACCCGCCAAGATCTTGAAAAATCTGTAAGTGGGACTTTCCCCAAACATTGGGGGGTGGGGGGGGGAATTTTTTTTCCTCAGGTATTTAGTAAAATCTATGCTAATTCCAAATCTGTAATTACTTTTTCCTAATTCTTAGCAGTACCTAAGATAAAGACTTTTGAAGTGACTTGTCGAATAACCATGTATTTGGCGAAATATGGCAACTGCAAAAAAAAAAAAAAAAAAAATTTGAATATTTCATAATTTTTTGGGTATATTTTTATAGAAAATAATATGCAGATTTCAAATATGTAAATTGTTTTACATAACTCTAAATGGTTAGTGAGATATGACCAGTCAAACAGGAACTTATTTTTAGAGGCGAAAAACTCGAAATCGCAATTTTCTGAGAAAAAAATTTGCCAAAAATAAACGAAGCCTTAGATGTTTTTCAAACTTTCTGGGT
>SEYY01021916.1:70000-75000 GCA_009176605.1 Armadillidium nasatum
ATATATATATATATATATATATATATATATATATATATATATATATATATATATATATATATATATATATATATATATATATATATATATATACTTAAATTTACATTTAAAAATTTCGTCTAATTAATTTTCACTTTCTTCCTTTTTCCTAAATGTCTAGTAATCTACAAAATGATTTAAAAAAAAAAAATTTATAAAGATTTTGAAAAGAATTTGAATGAACTAAAGATTTCTTGCTATATTATTGGTAAATAAAAATAAGTCAAACTTATAACTAACAGAATTGATGTTTCTTTTTAATACTTTGAATTTAGTATTAATTATTAGATTCCCGTTATGAACTATTCCATATTATTAATTGAAATTCAATATGAAAAATTTAATTTTTCAATTTTATATATATATATATATATATATATATATATATATATATATATATATATATATATATATATATATATATATATATATATATATATATATATATATATATATATATATATATAAATATATATAAGAAACTATGTACACTATCCGGCCGAATACCGGATACTTCTCATTATCCGGCTGGATAGTGGTATCCAGCACAGCACTAATATATATATATATATATATATATATATATATATATATATATATATATATATATATATATATATATATATATATATATATATATATATATATATATATATATATATATATATATATATATATATAAAGTGTTTATAAAGTTGTATTGAAGTTTAAAGAGTCTCAAAAAGTTGAGAAATTATGGGAAGAATTTTTGAAAAGAAATTCCAACTTTGTTTTATTTTCAGTCAATTTCTTTCTAGTGGAAGGTGAATTTTTTTTATGTATTTTTTTAAAAAAAATAAAAATGAATATGTCTAAACTATTTTGAAATTGCAGTAAATTTTAAATTAAATTTTCTATATAGGCCTTATATTTTTGTATTTTTTTCTTGATATTAAATTTAAATAAATATTTAAAAATAATAGCTATTAATTAAATAAAATTTAAAATCAAAACTGAGAAATCGTCCCTCAGTCACATATATAATTAAAAGATTTTTCAATAAAAATATTGCTTAGAGATTGTTTAAATTAAGAAGCAACTTAAAGGTAAGAAGGAAGGTAAAATATTTTGAGGAAAACTTAGGGTAAGGTTGAGAATGATAGAACTGTCACTGTTGGTGACAGTAAGAACTGTCATAAATGACACGAGATCCTATTGAATAAATGGAATAAAGTATTGAGAACTAGATAACAGAATATATTGTTTAGGATGTGTTTCATGGTAAGGACTCTTTAAATATCTTGAAGATTCTTCTTGTAATGCGTTCCACGATCTTTAAATTCTGCTACAGCAATCAAACTTTAGTGCAGCCAAAATAGAGAAAAAAAATTTCTACTTTAAATTTAGTGTTATGAAAAAAGGTGAGGACGCAAGGATAGATAGATAGATAGATAGATACAATATTGTAGTGTAAATAAATGTGGAATGGTCACGTGATGTAAATAAACATAATGGAGTTAGTCTAATTCCTTCTTTTAGATCAAATGAATTTTGTATACCTTCTTACAGAAATTAATTAGAATCAATTATTCGCATTTTCATTCCAATGCTTTTAATTATCGTTATTGCCAAAGTTTTTAAAAAATTTATGTTTGCTGCATACTGTATCTTATTATCCCATCTATATATATATTGTCTTTTTGATACTAATCAAATTAAATGATTGCTTAAATTAATTAAAAAAATTGATTGATCAAATTAGATTTCAATTTAAATTTACGTTTTTTAAAAGAGGTCAACTGATATTTGATTACAGCCAAATTTTCTTTGCATTTTCTAAAAATCAAGCCTAAGCGAGATGTATATAATTTTTTTTTTTTTTTTTTTTTTGACACACTCTACAAACCACCGAGTCGTCTGAAGGCTGGGAAAAGTATAAGGATACAGAAACCGAAACCAAACAAACTACAAAACCTTTAGTAAACATTCCGGAAATTCACTGATTTAAGTTTAAACATATCCTGTAGCAAACAATTACAATGATCATGTACAGTCGTGAACAAAAGTTCGTTCCTATTAATAGGGCAGGATCCATTTTCAAACCTTTTTTTGTATTATTTGAGCTATTGAGCTGAAATTTACAATGTATATGCATTTTTTTTTTTGAAAAAGTCGATTTCTGACGTTTTTCTGAGTTTCTAACGGTTTAGCAGTTATAGGGGGTCAAAATTCATAAAGAGATTAAGTAGAAGTGGTAAAATAGTGGTCAGAATGATCCAAAAACTCCCCTGTACATTCTTAGCCCCAATTTCTACAAATTAGAAACAAAACATTTGGGAAAAGTACTGATAGTTATTGATTATAGAGGTTCAAATTTTTTTTTGAAAAAAAAATTGAAAAAAAACATACCCTTCCGGAGAAAAAATTTATTAAAAAAAATTGAAAAATGTTTCTAATTTTTTTTTTAAATTGGAAATTGTTTAGAGGAGGGATGGATCTAAAACTTTTATTTATTTAGGACACTTTTAAAAACTAATTGTTTGATTCGAGATACAGCCTCTCAAAATTTGGAAAATTTGAAATTTCGTCGAAAATTCGGCCATTTTCGATAAGCTGTATCTCGAATCAGACAAATAGATTTTAAAAGTGTTTTAAATAAAAGTTTTAGATCTATCCCTCCTCTAAACAATATTTCAATTTTCAAAGACGTCCAATCCATATTTTTTTTTTTTTTTTTTAATTTTTTTGTCCGAATGTGTGAATTTTTCAAAATTGGAAAAAACAAATTTCGACACCTGGTCAAGTAAGGGCATATAACCTGTTTTCTGTTATGCACACATCAAAACTCTCTAAGAAATTTTTATAGCCAATAGATTTACGAATATACACACCAAATTTCAGACCAAAAAAATTTTTTAGGCGTCCTCACCGTAGATTTAAACTTACCCTAAATTTAAGAAATTGCTTCTAAACTTTAAATCCCTCGTAAAAACGTTAGGAATGGAGTTTTTTCGTCGGGAAAAAAGCTATATATACTGAAATTTTCAGGAGAATCGGATTAAAAAAAATTTTTTTTTCAACAATGGATCCAGTCGTTAAGCTGGAAATAAATATTTATATAAAATGGAGATCATCTCAGGTTCAGCCAATCACAGTTCAATTAAGCCCTTCTCAATGTTTTTATTTTATTTTTATTCAAAATAGAGCTTTTATGAAATGATTTCCATTTTATATAAATATTTATTTCCAGCTTAATAGGAACGAACTTTTGTTCACGACTGTACAAGTCGTTGTGACTGTTAAGCTGAATTTTTTCTTAAGTACTTTCCTACTCTTTCCTACGACGGAAACTATTTAGGAGGTTTCATATAGGATGAGCATGAGGGATTAAAACAGCTTCTTCAAACACTTGATGTTTGTGTGCCTGAGAAGGTTGTTTGTGTGACTTATTTTAGGGAAGTTGAGATCTTTTTGATGTCTGTGTGCCTGAGAAGATTGTTTGTGTGGAATGTATTGCTGAAGTTAAGTGAGATTTGAGTGTTGTGTGCATGAGAAAATATGTTTTGTGGAATGTATCGGAAAAAAAGTTAAGTGATTTTGTGGACCGTGTGCTTGAGAATGTTTTTTTCTGTGGAATGTATTACTGAAGTTAAGTGAGATTTGCATATTATGTGTCCAAGAAAGTGTGTTTTGTGGACTGCGATGGTGAAGATAAGTGAATTTTGATGCCTATGTGATTGAGAATTATAATTGTGTGACTTGTTTTAGTGAAATTGGGTGATTTTGATGTATGTGTGCTTGAGAAGATTGCTTGTGTGGTCTGGTATAGTGAATTTGAATGGTTTTTATGTACTTGAGTTTGTGCTTATGTGTCGGCGATTGTTGATCTGAAAATGCTGCTTTTGTTATTTGTGCTGATGAGACTGAGTGAGTTGTTGATTAAGCAGTTAGGCATAATGTTATTGTGTTTTGAGTCTGTTGTAATGAGGTTCTTGAGTACGATGCTGAGAGTTTTTTGAACTTTGCATCTTAGACTTTGTTGAAATTGTGTCTTGTAACACTGGACAAGTGTGATTTGTGGTTATGTGTTTGAGCTTACGGTTTTGTGAGACGAGTTTGTATTTAAGTTTGTCATTTTTTTTTTATTTTATTTTTTTTTTTTTTTATTGTATTGTTTTGGGATTTGTGTGTTTAAGTCTGTCATTTTTGTTCATTGTGCTAATGAGAAAATTTGCTCTTTGTGTGAATGAGATTGGTGTTTTTGTATGATGTGTCTTTGAAATTGTTGCTAATGTAAGATGTGCTGATGAAATTAGGTGATACATGCAGTTTGTGTGTTTGAGATAAGTGTTTTATGTAAATTATGTCTTTCAATTGATGTTTTTATGACTTGGTCTCAGGGTAAATGTGAGTTTTGTGCATTTGGATATGGTGACTTATGCTTTGTGGTGCTGGAGATAGGTGTTTTGTGCTTTTTGTGATAATGAGTTTGTCCCTTTTGTGACTATGATTTTGTGATTGTGTATTTGTGCTTATGTTCATGTGTGTGTGTGTGTGTGTTTAAATTTTTAAAATATTCGTAATAAAATGGTGAAAAGCGTCAAATACAAGGGTATTAAAACACGAAGATCATACAAAACATGGAAAACATGGAAAGCAAAGGTGTTGGGGCTATGCGCCCCTCACCCACACCCCTCCCTCTTGATATCAATGATTTCAATGATTTCAATGTTTTTAGTGCTTATTTTTAATGTTTTTTTTTATTATTTTATGTTTTTAAATGTTTTTTCTTTGTTTTTTTTTTTTTTTAGTTTTTTTTTTTATTTTAATGTTATTTGTTTTATTTCTAGTTTTTTTTTTTACTTTAATGTTATTTGTTTTATTTCTAGTTTTTTTTTTATTTTAATTTTTTTTTTTTTTTTTTTTTTTTTTTTTTTTTTTTTTTTTTTTTTTTTTTTTTTAATGTTTTTATTTATTTTTTT
>SEYY01021916.1:77500-96863 GCA_009176605.1 Armadillidium nasatum
AAAAAAAAAAAAAAAAAAAAAAAAAAAAAAAAAAATAAAAAATAATATTTATGCATAACTTTTATAATTTTTATGTGTTGAAAAAAGGAAATTTAAAACTAATTAATAAATAAAAATAAAGTTTTTTTTGTTATAAAAATAATTATTATTTATGTATAAATGTAAAAACTATTAATTTAAAAAGTAAAACATTTAAAATATAATGTAAATTATGTATAATCCTATCCCAAATTGTTAATGCACTTTTCCTTCAAATTTTACTTTATTTTGGCGCCACTATGAAATAATATTGCCACCAAACTTTAAGGTAAAACCATTATAAAAAACTATTATAAAATATAAAATATTATTATTTTATGTTATATTATGTTATAATTTCAATAAGAAAATGCTTATGTTAAAATTTCGATTATAATGTATTTTAATATGTAATAATTAAATATATTTTTAAATAATATTTTCTAATTTAAATATATTAAATTTTGTTTAATATTTCAAAATAAATTTGTTAAAACTTTAAAAATAGTAAGATTGTAAACCTTTTTTGTTAAAAATAATAAAAAAAATGGAAAAGAAGCTACTTTTCTTACACCTTCCCAATATTGAGATAATTTTCAGAAGGTATAGAAATAAGTAATCGACATTCACTTTATCCAAGAAGCCCAATAAGAAGCCGCACTCTCCAGAAGAAGACGTCAAAAGCAGACGAAGAAGAAACCGCCACTACAGTCGAACAGCAGCAGAAGAAGACGTCAAAAGCAGAGGCAAGAAGAAGCCACTCCCACAGCAGCAGAATCAGAAGTTCCAACGCCTCTGCTCCCAAAAGGAGACCCAGTTTGGCAGACCATTTGCCCTCGACTATGTTTCCTCCTTTGAAGTAGCCTTCCATCTGAAGCTGCAGACGCTCCGCAGGCCTGAAGAGAAGTGATGGCTACCACACGCCTACCAGTTGGCATTCTACAAGGGGACATTGAAAACACCCAGCCTCCTGATCTATCCCCTTTTGCGCTACACAATATAGACACCTCCTGCACCACATACTTGGTTACCCTTAATAGGCCCCTACGTATATATATATATATATATATATATATATATATATATATATATATATATATATATATATATATATATATATATATATATATATATATATGCACCGACCCCGGCCCCGGCCCCGGCTAAAAATCAGGGAAAACCGGGGTTAAAATGGAAAATTATACTTGAGGGACAATCCAAATTTTTTTTTAAATTTTCAGCCGAATCTCTTGAAATTTTAAGTGTATATAGCTTTCTTCCTGGTGAAAAAAAAGTCCATTTCTAGCGTTTTTCTGAGTCTATAACCGCTAAAAAGTTTTTTTTTTAGGGGAAATTTGACTCTTTTTAAATGAATGGCGGGGACAAACCACTTTTCGGAATAACTTGAAATTTGGATGTATATTCATAAATCTATTAGCAACGAAAACATGTAACAGACATTTGTTCCCAGAGTTATAGAAAAAATGTTATAAGCCCAAAACTAAACGACTATAGAATAAAATTCACCTTTTCGGTCAATAAAATTTAAAACAAAACTATAACTATAACATTCCTTATTTTAGTAGGATGCATAGAGGAGGGATGGGGCTACAAATTCTTTTCTATACTTTATTCGATGCGAGTCGTTGGTTTCGAGATATAACCTCTCAAAAAAGTCAATTTTTGATCAAATTTCAAGTATTTCCAAAGTTTGAGAGGCTATATCTCGCTTCAACCAAAAAACATTTAATAATGCACTAAATAAAAATTGCAGCCCTGTCCCTCCTCTAAACAATATCCAAAAATAAAAAAAAATAATAGGTAGTGTGTTTTTTAAATAATTTTTTTCTCGGGAAGGGTACGATTTTTTTTTTTTAAAAAAAATTCCGTGCTTATATCTTTTTTTCTAGATGTGATATCAAAAATCTGCTCTCACCAATGCAAGAAATTGAAACTAAGATTATTCAGTTACATTTTCAGCTCATGTGGACCAGTGGTTTGACACCGTTATTTATTTTTTTCAACTTTGTGTCCAAATAACTTTCAAACCGTTATAGACTCATAAAAATGTTCAAAATCAACTCAGAACTTTGGGAAAAAATGTATATTCCCTGAAAATTTCAGCTCAATCAGTCAAATAATAATAAAAAAAAAATTTAAACAATATTAGAAAATTAAGATATTTCTTCTTGCTTTTTTAAAATTTTCTCTTTTTTTCTGTTTCTTTTGACTACTCCTTTTCTGCTAGTGAATGTTCATTTTTGTGTTTTGATTTTATGCCCCCATAAAGATTTGGTTGAAAATTTTTTAACTTGTACCACCCGGAGGTCCTCTTCTAATTTTCTGACTGCAGATGTTACATTTAGCTATTTCGAAGCCTATCCTGAAACATTGTAAAGTACTTCCATACTCTGTTGAAGCTGATATTTTAACCATATTGATTGAAAGTATAAAAAAAATAGTAATTTTTAAATAATGTAGCTAATTGATTCAAGTTTGATACATAGCAATGATATAACAATTATATGTATAAATATAGGTTATATTGATAATTTTATAACCTACAATTTTTCAAACTTTACTTAGTGGGCTTAAAATAATAGGTAGTGTGTTTTTTAATTTTTTTTTTTTTTTTTTAATTTTTGGACTTATTATACAAAATCTGTAATTTTCTGACATTTTCCCAGAGAAAATGCATATAATCATTAATTTAAGTGAATGTTGGCTATTCTACGCCTTTCTTATACTTAAATAAACCTCAATTAACTTTATATCTAATTGTTTTAACCGAAAATTTTAGTGCTTTTAACCTCTTCACAAATTTTAGGCAACCCCGACCAGAACCCCGGCCCCGGCCCCAGTCGGTCCCTATATATATATATATATATATATATATATATATATATATATATATATATATATATATATATATATATATATATATATATATATATATATATATATATATAATTCTTCTCTTTTCGCTCACATTTAGAATAATTGATATCATAGCTAATGGATGTGCATTTAACTTTTGAACTATACCACTACTGAAAGTGATTATTCTATAAATCAAGAACTTATCTATGATATTTATTAAGTCACATCCATTGCCAAACTATGAATTACTTTTATATATTACAAATCGTATCGGTTGACATACTGTAAATTGCTAAATCATAAATGCATTTCATGTCACTTATTGATTGACATTTACATAGAAGTCCTAATTTATTACCTCCTTATATATATATATATATATATATATATATATATATATATATATATATATATATATATATATATATATATATATATATATATATATATATATATATATATATATATATATATATATGACCTTTTGATCTTTTGTTTTGAAAAGAGGCCAGATATTTTTACCAGTGATAGAAATTTCTGGCCTCTTTTCTAAACAACTTCTGTAAATCTGCCTTTCCTCCTCTTATTCACTCTGATGGTTATATAGCTAATACTCCCTCTGAAAAGACTAATCTCTTCGTCCTCCTTTTTTCATCTAATTCCACCCTGCTCGATTCTAGCATCCCTAATCCTGCTCCTTCTCCTCTCAGGTGTCCCATGTCTCTACCTGTAATTACTCATGATAGGGTGCATAGGATCCTGAAATCTATGAGCGTCAGGAAGGTCAGTGGACCGGATGGCATTCCCCCTCTTGTTCTGAGGGAGTGTGCTTCCGAGATAGAGCCTGTCCTTGTTCAGCTCTACTCTCTATGTCTTAATATTAATACTTTTCCTCAATAATTGTGCATTTGTTCAGCCGATCCCGAAAAAAAGGTGGCCGCTCTGACCCTTCTAACTATCGGCCTATAGCTCTCAATTGTGTTCTGTCTAAAATTTTTGAAACTCTCCTCAACTTTCATTTCCTGGATCATTTGGAGTCCCATTCTTTTCTCTCAGATCACCAGTATGACTTTGGACGCTCGTGGTCAACTGGTGACATACTTTTCTATCTTATTGATCTATGGTCTTCTGCTCTTAGTGGACTTCGGGGAGTCTTCTGTGGTGACGCTTGACATATCCAAGGCTTTTGACCGAGTATGACGTGAGTCACTGCTCTCCAAGCTTTTTTCCTTTGGGTTTCCTCCTTCCCTCTGATTACTCACTCTTGTCTAGTTTTCTTTCAGATCGTTCCATTTCGGCATTTGTGGATGGAGCGACATCTTCCTCCTTTTCTGTCAAATGTGGTGTTCCTCAGGGTTTTGTTTTATCTTCAACTCTATTCTTACTTTTCATTAACGATCTTCTCAACTATACTTCTACCTCTGTTCACTCTTATGCTGATAACTCAACTCTACATTCTTCTTTTCATTTCAAATCTGCTCCCTCTTTTGCTTCTGGAGTTGATTCTCGTCTTCAACTTTCCGATTCTATTCTTGCCGATCTGGATGGGATTTCCCGGTGGGGTCATAGCAACCTTGTGAAATTCAACTCTTTAAAAACTAAACTTCTTCACATCTTCCTCTCGAAAACACCTCCTAACTTTCCTATCCTCTTCGATGGCTCTCCCGTCTCACCTGTAAATAACATTAACATTCTTGCTCCTAAACATAAAAAACAAACCGTCTTGAAAACCACATATCACAACGGTTCCTAAAGCGGCCTCTTAAAATCTGTGACTTCTGTTCAGATTGCGAGAAATTTTTTTCTTCTGAGCAGTTACTCCAAATATATAAGGGTCTTATTCGCCCTTGTATGGAGTACTGTTCTCACATTTGGGGGGGCTCCGACTCCGGCTCCGGCTCCTCCTCTCTTCTGGATAGGGTTGAGTCAAACGCTAAAAGATTAATAAATTGTCCCCTACTTTCTAACTCTCTTGACCCTTCTATCTCTGCGACGTAACGTTGGCGCGCTATCTCTTTTCTATAGGTACTACAATGGCAGGTTCTCGAGGGAATTGACCTCTCGCATTCATCTACCTTTGCGTCGTCCTCGTAGCACAAAGTGTGCCCTGCTTTCGCATGAATTTTGTGTGGACGTAGGGAACCCCAGGCTAGCCGTTGGGGTGTTTCCTTCTTTCCAGCCACCTCTGTTCTGTGAAACTCTACCATCATCTATTTTTCCTCCTGAATTTAATCTTCCACTCTTCAAGGCTTCCGTCTGCGCCCAGCTGAGGGTTGTGCGTTAGGTGTGTGTTTAAACGAGTTTTCTCCCTTTGTGTATGCCCCCTCCTTGAAAAGGGCTCTGCCCGTGGTGGGTGGCTATCTGTAAATATATATATATATATATATATATATATATATATATATATATATATATATATATATATATATATATATATATATATATATATATATATATATATATATATATATATATACTTTAACTGAATGAAACCCAAAAAGAATAATGCTTTGATCTCTATTAGAATGTGTAATTGAACTTGAAATTGTAGATCAAACACCAACGCTTTATTCAAAATAATGTAAAATAACACTTCAGTACCAGTAAATTTATAGTACGGAATACTGGTAGTGCTATTGTCTTCAAGTATTAATCAATTGTAACAATATAATAATTGATAATTTAAAATGAGTTCAACTCGCCAGGAGAAGGACAATCGTCTTTCTCCTTCCTTTGTTTTATTCTCAACTACGCTTCATCCAACGCCCAACTCTCTCCTATTCCTTGCATGTCACGCAATAAGAAAATCTTTTCTCCTATTGGATGACTTGAATGCTGTTATGGCATTTCTAAAGCAGCATTAAGGATTATACCAATGATAAAATTTACATTATAAGCCATTAATGAAAACAACACTTAATGAGTATACAAGGTGAATACGAAGTTCAATATATATATATATATATATATATATATATATATATATATATATATATATATATATATATATATATATATATATATATATATATATATATATATATATATATATATTGAGTGAGAGTGTAAAATTAAATCAATTAAATCAAGAAAGTTTTATCTTACATAGAAAAAGGTAAAAAGAAAAATATTTTTCCTTCTAAATTTATG
Organism: Armadillidium nasatum; assembly: GCA_009176605.1. Classification (NCBI taxonomy): domain Eukaryota; kingdom Metazoa; phylum Arthropoda; class Malacostraca; order Isopoda; family Armadillidiidae; genus Armadillidium; species Armadillidium nasatum. The sequence continues at coordinate 83,549 of SEYY01021916.1, forward strand.
TGACCTTTTCTTCAACAAATTCTTAGCATTAGGTTCATATTTCACAATATATATATATATATATATATATATATATATATATATATATATATATATATATATATATATATATATATATATATATATATATATATATATATATATATATATATATATATATATATATACAGGGCGTCTACTAAGTATTAGGACAGGACTTGTCAAAACATGCAACGAGAGTATGAATCCGCTTTCGTTTGCGAGTGAATATGCACTTGTTTGAACGTGTTCCATACTTAGTTATGGCGTCGTACCTCGATCGATGTTCCCACAGTGCATTACCGAATGTAATGGTGTAGACCTCGTTGTCAAGGAAAATAGTTTTGATTAACGACCGCGTTGCGTCATGTCAAAATTTTGCTGAAATGGTGAACAATAATGCTGATTTCTTTAAAAAGATTATAAAGGATGATGAAACATAGTTATTCGCATGCGCCCCTACAACAAAGAGTCAGTCGTCGGGGTGAGTAGGAATAAATTCACCCCACCCACACAAACTGTGATTTCCGAAATGAGAAAACCTTCGTGAAATAATGTTTCTTCCTGAAGACTTGGACGCTAAGTTTAGAAGAGTAGAAGAAACAGAGTGAGTACCTACTAACAATGTTATTTAAGAGTATGAACAATATCAGAAGAGAGAAATGATCATGGTAGTCCTGAGAATTATGTACTCGTCATGAATACATAGTTTAAAGTCACATTTATGACATCTGTAAAATTAGGCGAATAGTATAATGTTTATGCTGCAGCTTACTTTATTAAAGAAATATGAGGATCCGAAGACATAATGTACTAGGGGGTTAGGTAAACAATATTGATTTGATTGGTTTTGGCAGTTGAGGTTAAATCTGTTAGGCTGTTAAGGAAAGTGTCCAATTTTTATTTTTTATTTTTTTGAATTTTTATTATTTGACCGATTGAGCTGAAATTTTCAAAATACATGCTTTATTTTCCCTACTACCTAAGTTGATTTCGAGGGCATTTTCTGAGTCTATAATGGTTTGAAAGTTATTTGGGGTCAAAGTTCGTAAAAAATGAATAGCGGGGTCAAACCACTGGTCCACATGAACTGAAAATTTAACTGAACAATCTTAACTCCAATTTCTTAAATTTTTAGGAAGGGATTTTTAATATCATGTCTTGAAAAAAAGTTATAAGCATTCAAATTTTTTCTTGAAATTTCTGTAGAAAAAAATTATTTAAAGAAGAATTTTTGGAGTTTGTCTTAGTAGAAGGATAACTAATTTTTTTTAAACAAATAGAATATGTCGATAGGTCAAGGATGCGATGGCGCTGCTGCAATGATGAGCGATGTTAAAGGAGTCCAATCTATTGTAAAAGAGATCTGCCCAACAGCTTTGTATGTTCATTTTAGCGCCAAGGTCTTAAACCTAGCTCTATCTCATGCTTCTAAAGTTCCCATTGTTCAATTTTGCTTGAATACCAAAAATGTGTTGGAAAATTTTTCTAGTATTCTCCAAAAAGAACCTACGTTCTTAAATTAAGGAAAATATCGAATGTAATTTTCCAAATAATAAGAAGAAATCTCTTCTTTCTTTACGTGAAACAAGGTGGGTGGGCAAACATGATCTATAATGAGATTTAAAGAGTTTTATTTAGCTGTCGTTCATTCTCTTGAAAAAATAGAAGAAAAATATAATGGTCAAGCTTCAAACCAAGAACATCAGTTGGTAAATTCTGTACTTGATGAAAAGTTTATTGTAACTCTTTCGTTCTTAACAAAGTACTTTCAAGTACGTTAGGAATTTCAAAACTACTTCAGAAAGTTAACTGCGATTTAGCTGAAGCATTGGATCATATATTCGATATAGTAAAAGTTCTGCAAAAATGTCCATTAGATGCAGACTCAGTATTGGAAGATCTCTTTGATGAAGCAACCTGTCTTTCTTCAAAATTTCCGTGACTCGATGCGCACTTCGTCAGATAAACGTGTCAGTAGTATACCTGGCGCTTTCCGGGGGTGCCAGATTTAGCTACTTTTCGAAAAATCTAACAACCTGTCCCTAACGGTCTTTTCTGCATTTGCGTAAAATCCTGCATTCTCAGGGTCCTTCCACGCACACACTCAGACAGACACTCCCACACACGCACACACGCACGCACTAACTCACTCACGCAAGCACTCAAGATAAATATATAATATATATATATATATATATATATATATATATATATATATATATATATATATATATATATATATATATATATATATATATATATATATATATATATATATATATATATATATAAATATATAAAGTTGAGAAAGCTTCTTTCCTAGTGAACCTTAATCTATTAATCTAATTAGAAGATCAAAGCCAGTACTAAGGGTTTCCACACACTCATTTAATACACTGTGAACGTTTCACACCGTATCTCGGTCCGTCTTCTGAACAAACTCTATTTTACAAATTCCTATTTTAAAATTCAGTCAAAATATAAATTCACCAACTACCTATATGATATTTTAAATTATATTAATTGCATTATAATAATAATTCCACTAAAATAATAAGAAAGTAATAATATTAATATTGAAATAACATAAATAAAAATAAAAAGACTGGGCTATTTTGGGAAAAAGTATTTCATTATTGAGTGAAAAGAACAATAGAAGAAGCTTGATCATTTAAAGATGGGCAGTTAGTTTTTATATATAAAACTTCAAAATTCAACGATCAAGAAGGGAGATGCATGTTGAAAAATAGAGAAATCAAAAGAATAAAAATGGTAGGTATCCATGGTCTTTTTTGATCGAGTGTACAGGAGAGCAAAGAGGAAGGTCCATACTAAAGGAAATTCATTAATGCTTACCAATCCTCACTTTTAATTGTAGACCAGTTTGGCCTACATACGCCGCATTGCAGCTGGCACACTTAAATAAATAAATTAATGAAGATCTGAGAAGCATTGGGTGAGATTCCTTGTGTCTGAAGAAGCTTTAAATTGAGAAGGAGTTATAATTTATAAGAATGAACTGGCGGGAATGTAGCTTCAATTATAGTAAGAATATTTCTATTAAGTTTAGATGTAAGTAATCCTATATATGGAACTTTTAAGTATTTTTTTTTGGTTTGAGTACAGTAGAAAAATGAAGGGTGGGTCTGAAAATATTAGTGAGATACTCGTTATTACTTTTTTACACTTGGAACTTTGGGAATGAATTAAAAATGGAAACGTATTTTCATAAATTTCATCTCTGTATGATATATATATATATATATATATATATATATATATATATATATATATATATATATATATATATATATATATATATATATATATATATATAATATATATATATATATATATATATATATATATATATATATATATATATATATATATATATATATATATATATATATATATTTACGGTGATGATGTTGAATTTTCGAAAGTGCGGATGCATGATGCGGATGCATAATTTTTGCAAGTGCGGATGCGGATGTGTAATTTTTGCAAATGCGGATGCGGATGTTAATTTTGATGAGGATGCTCTGCGGATGCCATCACTAATATATATATATATATATATATATATATATATATATATATATATATATATATATATATATATATATATATATATATATATATATATATATATATATAGTTTTAGTTTAGTTTTCATGGTAGAAGGTTGTGTCAGGTGTGTTCTCCGTGTTGTGTTTGTGTGTGTGTTTTTTTTCATCTTAATCGTTTTAATTTGTGTTTTAGTGCATTTTAGGGTATCCGTGTTATTAAATTAATTAATTGTTTATCAACTGTGTAAATTTGTTTTATCAATTTTTCCGTGTTTTAAAATTCAGTGTCTATAGTGGTTTAATTATAACAGGATCAACTAGCGATTGATAAAATTTAAGATAAGTTTCTACTGAATATTTTATTTTAAATAGAAATAGTTTTATAGTTATGTAGTTCTATGGTTCTATGGTTAATTTTAACGTTTTAATATTTGTTTTAAACATAAATATTATTTCGGTTTTTATTCTGTTTTGTTTGTCTCTTCGTTTGACTGTCTGTTTGCTCGTGTGACTGTTTGTGTTTTATTCAGTTTCCTAGATTGGCTGTTTGTTTGTCTGTTCTGATCGTGAGTGCTTGTGCAGAATGGGGGGTGTGCGCAGACGTGGGTTTTCTATTCACTTCAAAAACGTCCGTGGCTTAGGCTCTAACTTAGCTTCTGTGGAATACCATCTCTCTAATTCTCATCCTAACCTTTTACTCTTGTCTGAGACCCAGATATCAAAGAATTCCTCTTCTAACTTTTTTAATATATCTAACTATAACTTATTTCATAATTTCCGTTCTAAGGGTGTAGTTTGTTCCTATGTTATCACAAACACTCCGGTAACACGTCTTGTGAATCTTGAATCTCCTAACTTCGATGTTCTGTGGCTTAAAATCTTTCCTTCTACCACTTCAATAATATTGTGCTTCTGCTACTGTTCTCCTAATAGAACAGATTTTTCCACCTTTTTTGAGTACCTAACTACTTCTCACGAGACTGTTACATCTTCGCATCCAAATACTGAGGTCCTCTATTTAGGGGATTTCAACGTACACAACACTGAATGGTTAGGTTCCTCTCACACTGATTCAGGGGGAGAGGAGGCCGAATCATTCAGCATTCTCAACGATCTGGAGCAACTGATTAAAGAACCAACACACATTCCAGATCGTCCCAATCCAATTCTTGAACACTCTTGATTTATGTTTCACTACTAGTCCTTCTCTCTATAAATACTCTATCTTCGCCCCTATTGGTAAATCTGACCATAATCTAATTTGTCTTAATTTTCATGCTTTCTCTCCAACTGCTCCACCCAGACCCTAAACTTATCTTCTGACACTTTGATCGGGCTGACTGGGGGGCTTTGAGTTGCTTCTACGCTAACTATTCCTGGAGTGACTGCTTTGTCTCTGAAGACGCTTCGATCTCTGCCGATAAGGTGGGGGCCGTAATCGTTGATGGGATGAGCAGGTTCATTCCTTCTTCAACTAAATCCTTCTCTCCTCAAAATCCATGGTTCGATCGTGCTTGTTCTCGTGCCATTCAGGCTAGAGACATCGCGTATCGAGAGTGGAAAAATTCCCCTTCTCCTATCACTCTTGCTAATTTTCATTCTGCTCGGAATCGTTGCAGGGATATTCTTCGACGAGCAAAGCAGACTTTCACCAAACGAAGGTGTGCTGAGCTCCTAAATTCTCCTACTGAAAAATCTTTCTGGCCTCTTGCCAAAAACATCTCCAACAACTTCTGTAAATCTTCCTTTCCTCCTCTTATTCGCTCTGATGGTTCTGTTGCTAACACTCCAACTGAAAAGGCTAATCTCTTCGGCCTCCTATTCTCCTCTAATTCTACCCTGGACGACTCCGGCAATCCTCCTCCTACTTCTTCTCCCTTCAGATGTCCCATACCTTTTCCTTGATTTCATTTGACCGGGTGCATGGGCTTCTAAAGTCTATGAACGTTAGGAAGGCAAGCAGCCCGGATGGCATTCCTCCCCGAGTTTTAAGGGAGTGCGCCTCTGAGCTGGCTCCGTCCCTCGTTCAACTTTTCTCTCTATGCCTCAATACTAGTACTTTCCCTCAGTGTTGGAAGCGCGCATTAGTCCAACCTATTCCGAAGAAAGGTAGCCGCTCTGATCCTTCCAACTATCGCCCTATAGCTCTCACTTGTATTCTGTCTAAGATCTTTGAAACCCTTCTCAACTCTCACTTCTTAGACCATCTGGAATCTCATTCCCTTCTTTCTGATCATCAGTATGGCTTTCGACGTTCGAGATCTACTGATGATATACTTTCCTATCTTACAGATCTATGGTCTTCTGCCCTTAGGGACCATGGGGAGACTTGCGTGGTGGCGCTTGACATATCTAAGGCGTTTGACCGGGTATGGCATGCGTCACTGCTTTCCAAGCTCCCCTCCTTTGGGTTTCCTCCTTCTCTTTGTTTACTGATGTCTAGTTTTCTTTCTAATCGTTCCATTTCAGCTGTTGTTGATGGAGCGACTTCTTCCTTTCCTGTCAATAGTGGTGTTCCTCAGGGCTCTGTCTTGTCTCCTACTCTATTCTTACTTTTCATTAATGATCTCAGCTGTTCATCTAATCCTATACATTCATATGCCGATGACTCAACCCTCCATTCTTCTACTCATTTCAAATCTTTTCCTTCCTTTGCATCTAGAGTTGCTTCTCGTCTTCATCTTTCCGATTCTATTCTTGCAGATCTGGATAGAATTTCTCGGCGGGGTCGTCTCAACCATGTGAAATTCTACTCTTTAAAAACTCAACTACTAGAAATCTCCCTGTCAAAGACACCTCCTAACTTTTCTATTTCTTTCGATGGTTCTACCATCTCTCCTGTTGACAATATAAACATCCTTGGCCTTCACACAAACAAAAATATGTCTTGGAAACCTCATATCACAATGGTTGGTAGGGCGGCTTCAAAGAAGCTGGGAATTCTGTTTAGACTGCGAGAATGCTTTTCTTCCTCGCAGTTACTCCAATTATACAAAGGTCTCATCCGCCCTTGTATGGAGTACTGCTCTCATATCTTTGATGGCTCAGGTTTCACCCGTCTTTTGAATAGGGTTTAGTCAAAGGCTAAAAGACTTATAAACTGTCCCACTCTTTCTAATTCTCTTGACTCTTTATCTTTGCGACGTGATGTTGGTGCCTTGTCACTTTTCTATAGGTACTACAGCGGCAAATGCTCGAGGGAACTATCCACCTGTGTACCTCCACCTTTACGACTTCCTCGAAGCACAAGGGGTGCAATGTCCGCGTATCAATTTTGCGTGGACATAGGCAACTCCAAGCTTGTTTCGCTGTGGTACCTCTTTCTTTCCTGCCACCTCTGTTTTGTGTAACTCTCTTCCATCTTCTGTATTTCCCTCCGCATTTAAACTCAATTTCTTTAAAACCCGCGTCTGCGCTCACCTAAGAAATTTGCGTTAGGTTGGTACTGTAGGGGTGGTTTTTATTTTTTGGATTTTGTGCTCTTTTACTTTCATTTTTACTCTTTTAACACACCCTCCTTGGATAGAGCTTTGCCCGTGAGTAGTGGTGATGTGTAAAATATATATATATATATATATATATATATATATATATATATATATATATATATATATATATATATATATATATATAATATATATAATATATATATATATATTAGTAAAACAACTAAACATTACCAAAATTTTAATTTAGGGAAAACTACAAAGCAAATGGTAATAAAAATATAATTATTAAATAGTAAAAAAATTAATAAAAATTTTATGTTCAAATCAAAACGTTTGCTTAAAATCATAAAAAAAAAATATCAAACATTTCCATTCTTTATTAAAAAAAAAAAAAAAAAAAAAAGTGAAATCCTAAGTTAATTGTATAAATTAAAATGAAACAAACTTAGCTTTGCAATATTAACTTTACTCGTACACAATAATAAAAGAGATTTTCTCTAGCTTTTTGTTCAGATAATTACGAATTTATCAAGAGCTGAAATAATTTCCGTGTTTTCGAGTTGCAATTCCTTTCAGAGGCAAAACCTTTTTAACGTTATAAACAGTTTTTGTCTTCCAAGACAATCTTATTGAAATAATATTTAAAATGGAAAAATTATTAAATATTTGAATCATTTCTATTTGGGGGCTAAATTTTATATATTAAGAATTTAGGAACATGTTCCTTCAAGTGAAGAATGAAGTTCTTTTTGCAGAATAAAAGGATTAGTTATCGTACTGAAATATATAAATGTTTTAAGTTGCAAGAGATTTAACCTATAATTTCATTCTGGTCGAAAGAGTATTTCGAAAATAATCTCTGACTTTTTTTACAACATTTTTCTCTTCTCTCAACACTAAGAGTAAGTTCACTTCAACAAGAAGACATCGAAACTATTCTCTATTGTAATATTTTCTTAATAATTCAGTTTTATTATATAATCCATTTCAATGCTGTATGAGGTTTAACATCAATTTTTTTTTTTTTTTTTTTTTTTTTTAATTTCATTTTTATTCAAATACCTAACAAATATTAGCAATTTTCAAATATTTCCAAAAGTACCGTATCGCGGAACGTGGCATGACGGTATAGCGTTTCATCTCTTTTGTAGATTTTTTGGCATATTCCACTTAGAAAAGATCCTCTCCTTGAATAGGGCGATGCCCGTGAGCTCTGAACATTTTGATAAGTAAATAAAAAATAAAATGGTAATTTCTAAAAAAATTTGGCCACTTAGCATTGTAGTCTTAATAATTTTCGCTGGGAGCTGATGTGGGGGGGGGGAGGAAAGAAGACGGCTGAAAATTGCTTGTTATGCATAAATTTTTAAAAAAATGGCCTAAAATATGAGTATTTTCGGAGATATAAACATTTCACAGTGCATCAGAGCATTTTGTCTATTATATATATATATATATATATATATATATATATATATATATATATATATATATATATATATATATATATATATATATATATATATATATATATATATATATATTTTTTTTATATATTCTTTGGAGAGTAAAGGCCAGAGGTCAACTAAATTCCACCAGAGTTGAAAGGATGTCGTAATGTAGTCGGTTAATGGCCGACATGTACCGATTCACGCCGTTTGAAGATGTGTAACTCAAAGAAATTGTGAATATATATATATATATATATATATATATATATATAAAGGTCAAATTTGATAAGAAATTATGTTTTTATTTGTGTTGATTTTAAAAGGGTTCTGGGAAAAGAAACCTTTTAAAATTAAGTTATTTGTTGAGGATAATATAAATGATGATGAATGAATAGCTTCAAATCAAGTTTCAAAAAGCCTCAAAAAACTTTTTCAAATTGAAAGGAAATAAAGGACGAAGGAGAATCGAAGAGCAGATGATCATTTATTGGTAAATCATTTTAAAAAAAAGTGTGAAAAGAGAAGTTAACCGTTTGATAAGGATTTTGCTTTCAAAAAGTTCGTATTTTTCGTTTAGATTTTTTTTTTTTTTTTTTTTTTTTTTTTGAGTGTCAAGTTTTAATGTTATTTTCAAAGAAATTTGAAGAAAATAAGTAATATTTTTTTTTTTTTATTTTATTTTTTATTTTTTAAAGGTTAAAATCTGTGATTGAAATTGCATTTGAAAAGAGTAATTTTTTTTTATTTTTTTTTTATTAAAGAAAGATTATAAGTGAACTCAAAGTGCTGACGTTCAAGAATTTTTATAACAAAAGAAAAATCTTTGAAGGACAGAAGAGAAAAGTATAATAGGAAAAAACTGGACTAAATTTTTTGGTATATAATGCAATGCCGTATTCGAGAAGGGGAACTCTCTTAGAAATTTCTTGTTAAGATCCTCTTTTGGGATCAAAACAACGCCTTCAAGCACGTGAGTCACCCACTCTTCCTTTATGGTATAATACTTCCTAATTATATGTCTTATTTCATTAAATAAGTGATAGCTATTTGTTTATCTACAAAGTTGTTATTATTGAATTTAAATTAATTAACAGCAAAAGGTTGATGAAATAAACAAATTCATTGGTGGTTGTCTGGAAAGAAAACTTTAGCAAAAAAGTAAAGGAGTTAAATCATCAAAAGTTGCTAAATGATAAACCATTTAAATTATTAAAATTTAGAGAATAGTGAAAGATAAGCTGAAGAGTTGACATAAATTATAAAAGAATCGTAAAAGAAGCAAAACAGATGAAAAACTACTCAACTACATTCAAAATATTGAAAAAGCATTTTACAAATATCAAAGTAAAAATATTTAAGTTTAAAATACGTTTTTAATTCTTTTCACCTGAAAAGGAATAAAAATTAAAGATTGTGAGTTAAAAATAGATATAAAATTCACTAAAAATTGTTTCAATTTAGCAGTAATTAGCAGTAATATCATACAGTTTAATGTTCAGATTTAATACATTGCTACTTAAAAAAATTTGACGTCTTATCTAAATTAAGATAAATTTAATTTAAAAACGTTTTAATAAATCTCTCAAGGAGGATTCCTTAACATTTTTAAATCACTGTTTGTTTACCTTTGTAAGTTGTCAAGTGTTTTTTTGTTCACTTTTCAAACGTAAAAATTTTAATATCTGACTCTCTATTGGAGGGAAAATAATATATATATATATATATATATATATATATATATATATATATATATATATATATATATATATATATATATATATATATTATATATATATATATTAATGACTTTTGGTATATTTATTATTTTTAAGTTCAACATTTTACATGAAAATCAATCCTCTTACCTCCAAATAAATCCCACCCCCCAGCCTCCACAAGCATTAACCCAAAGTAAATGGCCAAGTACCCTGAACAATACCAAAGAGAACCAGAAGGTTATGAACAGATTATTTGTCAGATGACTTGCTTGAAGATCAACTTTCAATAATAAAATATTGACCACCCTTAAGCTATAAAATAGTCTTAAGGTATACTTATCTTTAATTTGTAGTTTAGTTTTACAATCAATTTACAATCAATAATACTATAAAATTCACTTGCCAGAATTTATTAAAACCGACAATTTAGTTTGTGAAATAAGTTTATCACTTTTATAGTATTATTACAACAGTAATTAAACAAACTGTTTTTAACAGCAATTGTTTTTATATCTTCGTTTAACACTGCACTTTTAACAATAGTTTTAATGACTTCATAAATTAATATAAGTACATAAGCACTTTTAACATAATAATTATACTTATGACTTTGTACTGAATTTAACATAACTTCATGAATACTGAATTCATACTGTACTGTATTCGTCGTTTAATTCTTTATATTATTTTTAATATTGCGCATCTTATGACGCGCACGTCACGAGGGCTAATATTTAAGCTCCCGCTTTATAACGATATAATTTTATAACGGTATGCGTTTTAATTATAATGAAAAATTTATATTTTAACACATACAAAAACATGTAAATGAATATGTAAATTAAAATGTAATAAATTTATTGAATTTAACTTTTAATTATTTCATAATTTTAACATTCTCCCAACAGAAAGTTGCAGTGAAGCTGCAAATTCTACATTAAATTTAATTTTGATTTTATTAATTTGTCACATTTTTCTGCAGCCTGTCTTTTTGGTCTACTTGGACCACCAACTATCAATTCTGATCTGTCTTTATCATTTATAGGAACTTTTTATTTATGGTCAAATCTTGAGGAGATGTCCTTTTCATGAGACAAAGACATTTCCAATGGATACAGATTATTTATAGAGTGATGAGCTATTTGACCATTACTTTGTTTTACCTTTTACTGATCTTATTTTATTATCATGACCAATAATCAACTCTAAAACCCTACCAGTCATCCAAAATGGACGTGGTTTTATTTCAGACTTGATTAATATAATGTCATTTACCTTAATTATATTGTCCCAAGATAGTTCATAAATTTTACTCATAGATTCTCTTAAAGACAATAAATACTCTTGATACCAAAGTTGTTTAAATTTGTTGAACAATTCCTCTTGAGTATCAAGAGTTTGTTCTAATTTATTTTTTTGGTTTGTCTTTCCATACATTTTCTGATTCTCCTCTTAAAATTAAAGAAGAATTACAATTTAACCTTAAAAAAGAATTTGGTGTTATAGTTTCAATGTCACTGAACTCTGACCTATAAGTAAGAGGTCTAGAATTTATAGCATTTTTTATAAATGACAGAGTGGTGAGCATTTCAAAATATGTTAATTTTGCTCGACCTATGACTTTATACATACAAGATTTAATTGTACGGATCTGCCTTTCATAAAATGCTCCTACCCAAGCAGAAAATAAAGGAATTTTTACATGTTTTATATTATTAGGAATTTAACTCCTGCTTGAATTCATCAGACTCTAGAGCTTTTGCTAAAAAATTGGCACCTTTACTAAATGTACGAGCGTTATCTGAATATATGTAATCTGGAATGGTATAGTGATTACAAAAGCGTTGAAATGCAAGTAGAAATGTTGGAACACTCATGTCTGGAATTAATTCTAAATGTATGGCTCTTATGTTTAGGCAAGTGAAAATTAAAATGAACATTTTCTCTGTAGTGTTAGTGTTTTCATTTTTGATGAATAGATGCCCAGTGAAAATCTATCCCCACAAATTTGAACGGTATTACCAATTTCATATGGTGCTTAGGGATGTCAGTATATTTAGGATATTTAAAAGCTCTAACATTAATCTTTTTACACAATTTACACAAATTGAGAACCTTTTTTACTGCAATTCTACCCTTGGGAATCCAGTAACCTTGATTCCTTATATGTGTCAAAGTACTGTCAACACCTAAGTGTTGAACTTTTTGATGGGACCTTAAAATCAATAGGGTTGTAAAATAATGAAATCTAGATAAAATAATTGGATTATGAACATCATAATTAAAATAAGTACATTTAGATATTCTTCCCTTTGATCTCAAAATTCCATCACAGTCTAAAAATAAATTTAAGTTGTTAACCAACACTGGAATATTTTTACTTTTTGGGTTGGAATTTAAAAATTCTATTTCATTAGAATAACAAGAACTTTGTACACTTTTAACCCAATACATTAAAGCTCTTTTATAGGGATCTTCATTTTTAATACTACAAAATATAAGGAAATAAATACTTTGTAATATTCATGACTTTGTCAAAATTAGAATATTTATGAATATTTAAAATTTCATTATGATTAGGCTGAAAATTAATATTTACAGTATTTAAACTCATGACTTCATTTTCACTGCTATCATTACTCAAAACATTAGTATTAATGAATTTACTTAACATTATTATTATTAGCAGAGAAATAATTATTAATTTCTGGCACTACTGACAATAATGGATATTTGGGCCAGTTATCCAGATTTTTATTTAACCAAGTAGGGTGCATATAACCATAAATCAATATTTTCCATAAATTTTTTATATGAAACACCTCTAGTTAAAAGATCTGCTGGATTTATATCAGTATGTACATAATGAAAATAAAACTTAATATTATATTTTACCTTAATATTATTTATCAATGTAGAAACATCTTTTAATCTATTATTTACATATCTACCCTTAACCTTAGTTTCTCCAGTGAGAATCCAGTTAAGCACAACCTGAGAGTCCACACTTATGTTTATGTATTCAAATATAAATTTAGGATATGAATCAAGAATAGTTTCAATACATTTCAGAGCCAAATTTACACCAAGCAACTCCAGAGTAG
>SEYY01021918.1:0-10000 GCA_009176605.1 Armadillidium nasatum
ATATATATATATATATATATATATATATATATATATATATATATATATATATATATATATATATATATATATATATATATATATATATATATATATATATATATATATATATATATATATATATAACACTATCACCTTTTTCACTTTTGTGGGGTGGTGCCCGCCACAATTCCCTTACAAACATAACTATTCTTACCTTTCAACGCTTTCACCACCTCCCACCATCTCTGTCTCCACAAATCTTCTACCCTCGTCTAAACTCAAATTCCTTCCATCAAAATCACTCTCACTCCATCCATCCATCTCCACTTCGGCCTTCCCCTCCCCTACCCTTCCCCTATCTACATCTGATCTACGTACCTTGCCAACCATTCTGTTCTCTTTCATTCTTCACATATGTCCAAACCATTTTAGCACATCCTCCTCCTCTCTATCAATTACACCCTTCTTCCATTTACACATCTCCCTTATTCTTTCATTTCTAATCCTATCAATCCTTCTCAATTTATATATCGCTCTCAAATCTTTCATCTCAAAGATATTGAAACTTTTTCTCGACCGAGCACTTATCTTCTATGTTTCACACACATACAATACAGAAGGTGAACACATACATTCAAACATTCTTATCTTTATTTCTTTCGAAATTTTTCCTTTCTTCCATACTTTGCTTAGGCCCCCCCAATACTTTCATTCCTTCTACCACTCTGTTCTTTATTCCTTTTTCCGTCCCACTCTTACCTTCCACCCAACATTACTAGATATTTGAATTCATTCACCTCCTCAAGTTTCCATTCTCACACTTCTACAAACCAATTCCTCCCTCCACATTTCTTCATCCCCACCTCCAATCCTCATAACTTCATTCTTCGCTGGATTGAATTTCAATCTGTGTTTGCACATTTCCCTTCAAACTCTCTCACAAGTATTCTCATCTTTTCTCCAGATTCTGCCACCAACACATGCCGCATCATCTGCAAAAAGTAAAACATTCCCTTCACATTCACCCTCCATATTTCTCAACGTAATACTCTTCCCTTCTCTCTCCATTTTTCTAAGTAAACCATTCATCAATAGATTAAATAACATGGAGATATTATACACCCCTGTCTCAATACCACTCCTATGTTAAACCAATCCGATAGTTCTCTCTTCACCCTCACTCTTGATCTACAATTCGCATATATATATATATATATATATATATATATATATATATATATATATATATATATATATATATATATATATATATATATATATATATATATATATATATATATATATATATATATATATATATATATATATATAGTGATGGATCGGATGTAATATTTTCTAATTTGCGGATGCGGATGCGGATGCGGATGCGGATGCTTTTCGAAAATGCGGATGCGGATGTTGAATTTTCGAAAATGCGGATGCGGATGCCATCACTAATATATATATATATATATATATATATATATATATATATATATATATATATATATATATATATATATATATATATATATATGTGTGTGTGTGTGTGTGTGTGTGTGTGTGTGTGTGTGTATGTGTGTATAATTTACTCAAAAATCCAATATAAATATTAACAACTGCGGCTTTTTTTGCTGTTTATTATCTCTAAAAAAAAAAAAAAAAAAAAAAAAAAAAAAAAAAAAAAAAAAAATTTTTTTTTTTCTCTCTCTCTCTCTCTCTCTCTCTCTCTCTCTCTCTCTCTCTCTCTCTCTCTCTCTCTCTCTCTCTCTCTCTCATTTATTTAAATGAGTTATAACTCGATTGTTGCTATGAAATTTGAATGTTTTGAATGTTAATTTTTCGTATTTTCAAATTTTATTTTTTGATTTTTTTGAATAAAAATTTGAAATACTAATAAGCATTTCTATTTTTTATGACGTTGATTATTCATCAGCTGATATAAATATTAAATTTAACTTTTCTATATTATCTTGGAATTGTGGCAAGAGTAACGAAATAATAAATGATCAAAATAATTAAATAATTAATTTTTTAGTACATGTTACCACTACTCACGGGCAGAGCCCTTTTTGAGAAGAGGCATAATTATAAAATAGAAAAACCGCAGCCAACCCCGATCCTAACGTAGATCCTTCAGATGAGTGTAAACGTAGGATTTAAGGAGAGGTAGATTAAATACTACAGAATAAAAACAGAAGGTAGGGAGTTCCATAGAACAGAGGTGGCTGGAAAGAAGGAAGTACCAAAATGTGCGATCCTCGAGTTTTCAATTCTTACACAAAGTTAATGCTCAAGCAAAGCACCCCTTGTGATGGGAGGGCGACACAATGGTGATGGAATGCGAGAGGTTGACTCCCTTGAGCACCTGCCGTTGTAGTACCTATAGAAATGAGAGAGAGCACTAACGTCACGTCGCAAAAAAATAGAGTCAAGGAAGTTTAAAATTATGAGACAGTTTATTGATCTTTTAGCCTTAGACTCAACTCTATCCAAAGAAGGGTGGAATTGAAGCCTCCCCCAAACGATAGAATGGCAGATAAAACCAATATAAAATTGGAATAACTTTTCAGAAGGAAAAAATAATTAGATACTTTGAGACAATCTTAGCAACCGTTGTGGTATGAGATTTAAGATAATATACTGTTTATATTCAGACAAAGAATATATATATATATATATATATATATATATATATATATATATATATATATATATATATATATATATATATATATATATATATATATATATATATATATATATATATATATATATATATATATATATATATATATATATATATATATATATATATATATATATATATATATATATATATATATATATATATATATATATATATATATATATATATATATATATATATATATATATATATATATATATATATATATATATATATATATATATATATATATATATATATATATATATATATATATATATATATATATATATATATATATATATATATATATATATATATATATATCAGAGGGGGGAGCGCAAATTTTATACTTTAGAGAGCAAACGCAAATTGGGAAAACTTTTTCGCAAGCGTAAAAGTGCACATTTTTTTCATAAATTTAGTTCACAAGCGCAAAAGCGCACATGTCCGCAAATAAAATTTTTTTTAAAAGCGCGAATTTAGGAACGTAAAAATAAAATAAAAATAAATAAATGAATAGAGCTCAAATATGTAAAAATGAATTATTTTTAAATTTTATTTGAAAGATGCAAATATATATAATAAAAAAATGAGAATGATTTTAATATTATTTGTTCAATTATCTATGATCTCTTCCTCCTCGTAGCTCTCCTCTTGCATTCTGAACAGGGTCATATTCACTTTCATAAAGATAAATTTTTCAAAATTGCTGGATGCCATGGCTGCCCTCTTTGGTCTTTTAATGTCAGAGCCTTGACTAAACAATCTTTTAACGGTCGCTGAACTGGCCAATGGGGTATTATACTTAATAAACAAGTCCACCCAGACCTCTTAGGTACTCACACGGAAATAGGCTTCTAGTGAGAGGAGTACTGTGGTGAACATTTACTGCAGACAAGCTATCCAAGGTTTGTCCCAACTTCTCCTCCATAGGTGTCTACTGGATATATAGGGACTTCAGTTTCTGAAATTTTAGAAATAGTATCAAGAACTCAAATCTTTTTTTAAGTTTCATTTGAACATTATGTTAGTGTATTGTGAATATATATATATATATATATATATATATATATATATATATATATATATATATATATATATATATATATATATATATATATATATATATATATATTTGTTCCAAATTATAAAAATAACTCACCTTAAATGGGTCCATCTCTGACTCAGCCCCATCACCTTCAGTGCCTTGATATGGAAGAGTAAAATTCGATGTAATATTACACTTTATTTCCTCCAATATCCTCATCTTGACAGCTTGGTACTTCCCCTCATTTAACCTACGTACCACTTCGAGTTTGAAGTGAAGATGCTAGGCTGTTGCCATAAGCAAATCAAAATCATCAAAGATTTTGCTGACCCTTGGTTCAAAGCCCTTTGCTTTAGCAAGTAGTTGACTTAGTTTTTGCCATAGTTAAATTTTCGCACCTTTCGTTGCATTTCCACTAGATTGTCCTTGAGGAAGAAGAGGTTAGGTAATAGAACTCTCACTTACTCATCATTCTCATCCTGCAACATATCCAGCCTAACAGAAATAGGCGTCATTATTCCGATGTACTCAGCAATTACTTCTTTATCAGTTTTATTAAATACTGGAAGACAAGGCTTTTGTTTCATACAAATGTTGTTGATTTGTGTTATACTACCATCAAGGTTCTTAAGCAGGTCTTTCATAGAATCGTATAGGGAGTTCCAGCGATTAATACTTGGTGTTTTAAGCTTTGTTCCTAACTCCTTCTTGATTCTCGTAGCAGTTGTAGTTTTCCTGTTTTGGGCAGTATACAATGCCTGTGCTTTGGCATGTGTCTTATTAAATGGATCCTTGTCACCAGAGGACCAGCGAAGAATTTTCGAAACATCCCTAGTAGCCAAGATGTTTAATGTGTGGGAAATGCAACGGCGATGTTTAAGTAGGCAAAAGGGCATTGTGTTCTTCAAGCAAATATTTCAATAGAGCGCAAATTTGCGCTTTTGCGCTCTTAAAAAAGTTGTTAAACTCAAATGCAAAAGCGCACATTTTTTACCTAAAGCGCAAATTGCGCTTTCACTTGCACTTAAGCCCACTTCTGGTAATTTTTAATTATATATATATATATATATATATATATATATATATATATATATATATATATATATATATATATATATATATATATATATATATATATATATATATATATATATATAATAGACAAGTCCCTGTCTCGATTGCAAGAAATAAAGCTTAAGAATTATTAAACCTTTAATATCTCCAAAACCGTAGCAGATAGCGAAAAGTGACAGGAAGCATAAATGGTGGCCCATGATTGGTTTTACCCAATAGGAACTTTTTCCCTTCGAAAATGATCTCCAATATATCGATAAATGTAGTTAACGTTTTTCAGATTTTGACAAAAAACTTGCTAATAAAATCGAAAAGTTAATTTTTTTTCCCTCTCTCATTTTCTCATTTTCTGGGAGGTAGGCAATCAAAAATAAGTTCAATTGCATTACCTCCATGATAATGCTAAAAGACAAAAAAAAAGTAAAAACTGAGAAAAATTCTCAATTCCTACAGAAGTCGACATTCATATGGATATTAATATTATTATTATTTAAAAAAATTACAAAAAATAGAGGAATTAACCTCTCTGCAATGCCAGTCAATACAGTTCCTCTTTGCGTATCGAACGCCGGACCTACTGCATACAAGATCAACACTCTAACTGGATGACATACAATAAATATAATATTTACTTTTAATCTATTTATATTAAGAAACTTGTAAATTTCAATTTTTATTGGTTTAGTCAATTTTATGTTCAATTTCCTTATATATATATGGTCTCTTTTTCTTTGAAATATGTGTAATTTTCAGAGGTGGGCGCATAAATTTTAAACTTTAGAGCGCAAATTGAAAAAACGGTACGCAAGCGAAAAAGCGCACATTTTTTCAAAAATTTAGTCCGCAAGCTCAAAACAGCACATGTCTGCAAATTTAAATTTTTTGGAAAGCGCAAATTTAGGAGCGCCAAAAAAAAAAAAAATAGCGCAAGTATGTAAAGATGAATTATTTTTCTATTTTATTTGAATTTATATATAACAAAATATATAACATATATAACAAAAAATGAGAAAGATTTTAATCTTGTGTATGCAATTATCTATGATCACTTCCTTCTCGTAGCTGTCCTCTTGCATTCTGAACAGGGTCATATTCACTTTCATAAAGATAAATTTTTCAAAATTGCTGGATGCCAGGGCTGCCCTCTTTGGTCTTTGAATGTCAGAGCCTTGACTAAACAACCTCTTCACATCCGTTGAGCTGGCTAATGGGAAATTAAACTTGATAAACAAGTCCACCCAGATCCCCGGGTATTCACGCAGAAACTGGTTCTTAGTGAAAGGGGTACTGAGGGGAACATTTATTGCAGCCAAGCTATCCAAGGTTTGTCCAAACTTCTCTTCCAGAGTTGTGTGTCTGCTGGAGATATGGGGCCTTCAGTTTCTGAAATATTTTGAAATGGTATCAAGAACTCAAATTTTTTTAACTTTCATTTGAGCATTATGTTAGTGCATATAATATATATATATATATATATATATATATATATATATATATATATATATATATATATATATATATATATATATATATATATATATATATATATATATATATATATATATATATATATCCTCGGGTGGGAAAAGGCCGGAGGCCTACCAAATTCCACCGGAGTTGGGAAAAATCTATCCTGGTCGATGGTGGCCGACATGTCCATATACACGGCGTATGAAAGTTTGCAAGTCAAAGTAATTGGTAAAATAGATAAAGGGAGTGTGTTCCAGACTTTACCAGTAGAGTATATGTAAGATTGATCATGGCGGTTAAGTTTGGGGTCGGAGAGTTGGATAGAGAAAGGATGAGACTGTCTAGAAAGGCGCGTCGCACAAGCTCTTCTCAATGGATGATTTATGCAACGAGAGAGTTCAGAAGAGCAGTGTCCATTGTAATAGCGATAGCAAAGAGAAAGTGACGCAACAATTCGACGGGCAGAAAGAGATTGGAGAGAGTTAGTAAGAGCATTAAAGTTTATGAGACGAAAAGCTCTAGACCCCACCTTCCCAAGGATAGTTGTATGAGTGGAACCACACCAGATGTGCGAAGGGACGGACAACATCCCTATAAAGAAGAAGCAACTGGGGTGGCGAAAAAAAATCACGAAGGCGCCTCAGAACACCCAACCTCTTTATAAACGTGTTTAGAAAGAGAAGTAATGTGATCTTTCCAAGAAAGGTCATGAGAAAAGGATACGCCGAGAATATTAAGAACAGATGAAGGTTTGAGTTGTGTTTTCGAAGAAGACATTATAGTTGTGTGGAAGATTGTGCCGAGTGGAAAGATGGAGGAATTGAGTTTTTGAGGCGATGAAAACAACCATGTTTTCTGAGCCCTAATTTAAAATACGTGAAAGATCAGAGGTTAGTTGCTCCAAGGCTACCCTTCTCGAGTTTATCAACTGCTGTTGGGTGGGGCGTTTTTCAAAATGAAAGGAGTAATGAAGGTGGAGTCATCAGCATAGGAGTGGATAGGAGATGAAGTAATAGAAATGTCAGTAATGAAAAGCAGAAAAAGTGTTGGAGATAGGACAGAACTCTGAGGAACATCACTATTAAGCTTTGTGCCAGACTCTATCGAAGGCTTTTGATATGTCCAGAGCGACAGCAAAGGATTCACAGAAATGAAGAAGAGCGGAGGACCAAGAGTCAGAGAGAAGGGAAAGAAGATCACCAGTAGAGCGTTTCTTACGAAAGCCGTACTGGCGATCAGAGAAAAGATTAGAAGAATTGAAATGTTTCCAAATCTTCTTATTGAGGATAGATTCAAAAACTTTAGAAAGAACGGAAGTCAAAGAAATGGGACGGTAGTTAGAGGGTTGAGAGGGGTTCCCCTTCTTCGGCAAAGGCTGAATGAGCGCACGTTTCCAACAAGAAGGGAAGGTTGAAGTAGAGAGAGAAAGACGAAATAGTTTACCAAGGCATTGTGCAAGCTCGGAGGCACAAGTTTTGAGAACCACAGGAGGAATATCATCGGGACCATACGCCTTCTTAGTATTAAGCTCAGACAAAGTAGAAAATGACATCTTTAGAACAAATTACAATTTGAGGCATAAATGAGTTGGAGGGGGTTGAAGGAGGAGGAATAGCTGGAATCGTCTAAGGTAGAGTTAGAGGCTAAAGTTTAAGTAAAGATTTCAGCTTTAGAAGAAGGTAAAACAGCAGTTGTGCCGTCGGAAGATATTAAAAGATGGAAAGAGGAAGAAGCAAAGTTAGAGTTGACATTTTTTGCAAAATGCCTAAAAGAGCGTGAGGAAGAAGGACCAGAAAGATTATTGCATTTTCTACGGAGAAAAGAGATTTTAGTGATACGAATTATAGATTTTGCAAGATTCGGAGATAAAATATAAGCAGCATGATTTTCTGGAGTTTAAAGACGACGGTAATCCCTGAAGGCAATATTCCTGCGGCGGATAGAGCGAGAACAAGCAGAGTTAATTCAAGTTTTGTTAGGTTTAGTAGAAGGGAAAGAAAATGGAATGTACGCCTCCATTCCAGAGAGAATCACCTAAGTTATGCGTTCAACACTCTGATGGACCCCTCCCACGGAAGAAATAATCATTCCATGGGAAATCAAAGAAGTGTGACCGTAAATCCGACCAGCTTGTGGCACCGAAATGACACAAAAGTTTCCTTTCAATAGAAGGGGCTCTTTCCTGCGGAAGACTTGAAGAGATAGAAGAGGATACAGAGATAAGAAGGTGATCGGATGAATCCAGAGGAGGAAAGAGTTTTATAGTATAAGGAGAAAGATAAGAAGTTAGAAAACGGTCTAGAATGTTGAGTTCATCTCCAAGATGATCAGGGATACGAGTAGGGAGCTGCACCAACTGCTCAAGGTTGTTTTGGTTAGCGAAATGGAAGGCACGTTCACCAGCTGTATCATGAGAGGTAGAAGAGAGCCACTGGCGGTGGTGAACATTGATATCGCCTAATATGATGATTTCAGAGAAAGGAGAAGAAGAGAGAATGTGCTCTATTTTGGAGTTTAAATACTCGAAGAATTTAGGATAGTCATTAGAATTAGGAGATAAATAAACTGAACAAATGAATTTAGTTGTAGAATGGCAAGAGAGCCTAAGCCATAAGGTGGAAAATTCAGAAGACTCCAAATTAGAGACGAGAGAAAAAATGCACAAGAACCGCCTTTGGCTGAAAATTGAGGATAGAGACATAGGAGGAAACATAATAGTGTTTGCTGTCAAAACTCTCAAACATCTGAGTTTCAGTCAAGAATAAGAGGTGAGGTCTAGAAGAAGAGAGGTGATGTCCAACAAAGTGGAAATTGGAGTGCAGACCGTGAATTTTGTAGAAATTAATGAAAAAATAGACCGTGCATCAGGACAAGCCGGCTGCAGAGTCTTGGTGGCACCATTAAACACGTAGTACAACGATCCCTTTCGAATAAAAGCTAAACAATTGGGACCCTGGTTTAAAAAATTCGATAAATCAGAAGCATAAATTTTACCGGAATTATAAAGAAGGAAGTATATCATTTCAATTCTATAATAAATCTGATGAACAATTAAAAAAAAGTAAGCGAAAAAATATACTAAGTTAACAAATTTAAGAACGCTCATATGGACTCTTAAAAAAAAAAAAATATATATATATATATATATATATATATATATATATATATATATATATATATATATATATATATATATATATATATATATATATATATATATATATATATATATATATATATATATATATATATATATATATATATATGTACCTAATTCAGAACATCAGAAAAATAGAGACAGTTAGAATCCACAACAGCTTCATCAACAAAAATAAATTAGGAATCAATAATATAAATGAACTAAATATAATAATAAAATAATGAAAAGCAAAACAAAAAGAAATTGCCGACGAACTTAACAATCACTTCGTAAACACTGGTAAACAAAAAGTGGTTAACACACTTCCTAGCCAAACCACATTGGAAACCTTTTTAGTACATTGAGGTGCGCCCTTTTCCTTAAGATATTTCTGACTCAGAAGTTAAAACTGCAATTGCGGGTTTAAAAAATAAAGCATGTGACATTCATACCATTCCTAATAGCATTCTCAGATTCGTTGCCAATATAATTTCTTCCCCATTAAAAGACCTATTTAATATTTTTTTCACGCGGGTATATCTCACATGTTCTTAAACTCTAAAGTGTAAAACCGATTCACAATTAGTGTGAGAGA
>SEYY01021918.1:15000-25000 GCA_009176605.1 Armadillidium nasatum
GAATCGTGTAAAATCTATCCTTCGTAACACTGAAAACTCTTTTCTCCGTAAAAATTGCAATAATCTTTCTGGTTCCTCTTCCTCACGCTCTTTCTGGCATTTTGCAAAAAAAAAATGTCAACTCTAACTTTGCTTCTTCCTCTTTCACTCCTTTAGTATCTTCCGACGGCACAACTGCTGTTTTACCTTCTTCTAAAGCTGAACTCTTTAATCAAACTTTTGCCTCTTACTCTACCTTAGACTACTCCGGAGCTATTTCTCCTCATTCAACCCCCTCCAACTCATTTATGCCTAAAATTAGATTTTCTTCTAAAGATGTCATTTCTGCTCTCTCTGAGCTTAATACTTAGAAGGTGTATGGTCCCGATGGTATTCCTCCTGTGGTTCTCAAAAACTTGTGCTTCTGAGCTTGCACAATGACTTTGTAAACTCTTTCGTCTTTGTCTCTCTTCTTCAGCCTTCCCTTCTTGTTGGAAAAATGCACTCATTCAGCCTGTGCCGAAGAAGGAAGACCCCTCTCAACCCTCGAACTACTGTCCAATTTCTTTGACCTCCGTTCTTTCTAAAGTTTATGAATCTATTCTTAATAGGAAGATTTGGAAGCATCTAAATTCTTCTAATCTTATCCCTGATCGTCAGAATATTTTTCGCAAGAAATGCTCTACTAGTGATCTTCTCTCCCTTCGCTCTGACTCTTGGTCCTCCGCTCTTCGGCATTTCGGTGAATCCTTTGCTGTCGCACTGGACATATCGAAAGCTTTGATAGAGTCTGGCACAAAGCTTTGATTTCTAAACTTCCATCTTCGGTATCTATCCTTCTCTCCGTGATCTTCTCTCTAATTTCCTTTCTGGTCGTTCTATAGCAGCTGTTGTAGACGGCCACCGTTCTTCCTTTAAATCTATTAATTGTGGTGTTCCTCAAGGTTCTGTCCTATCTCCAACACTTTTTATGCCTTTCATTAATGACCTTCTTTCTATTCCCTCATCTCCTATCCACTCCTATGCTGATGACTAGACCCTTCATTACTCCTTCCAGTTTGAAAAACGTCCAACCCAACAGCAGTTGATAAACTCGAGAAGGGTAACCTTGGAGCAACTAATCTCTGATCTTTCACGTATTTCAAATTGGGGCAGAGAAAACATGGTTGTTTTCATTGCCTCAAAAACTCAATTCCTCCATCTTTCCACTCGGCACAATCTTCCACACAACTTTAATGTCTTCTTCGAGAACACAACTCAAACCTTCATCTGTTCTTAATATTCTTGGCGTATCCTTTTCTCGTGATCTTTCTTGGAAAGATCACATTACCTCTCTTTCTAAACACGCTTCTAAGAGGTTGGGTGTTCTGAGGCGCCTCCAGAATTATTTCACGCCACCCCAGTTCTTTGCTCTGTATAGGGGTGTTGTCCGTCCCTATATGGAGTATGCTTCGCTTATATGGGGTGGTTCCACTCATACAGTTCTCCTTGAGAAGGTGGAGTCTAGGGCTTTTTGTCTCAACTCTCCTGCTCTTACAAACTCTCTCCAATCTCTTTCTGCCCGTCGAATTGTTGCGTCACTCTCTATTTACTATCGCTATTACAATGGACACTGCTCTTCTGAACTCTCTCGTTGCATACCTCCTCCATTGAGAAGAGCTCGTGCGACTCCCCTCTTTCTAAACAGTATCATCCTTTCTCTGTCCACCTCTCCGACCCCAAACTTAACCACTATGCTCAATCTTACATATACTCTACTGGTAAAGTATGGAACACACTCCCATTATCTATTTTTCCAACTTCCTTTGATTAGCATACATTTAAACGCCGTGTATCTGGACATGTCGTCCACCATCGACCAGGATAGATTTTCCCCAACTCTGGTAGAATTTGGTGGGCCTCCTGCCGTTGCCCATCGGAGGATATATATATATATATATATATATATATATATATATATATATATATATATATATATATATATATATATATATATATATATATATATATATATATATATATATATTTACACATCACCACCACTCACGGGCAAAGCCCTATTCAAGGAATATATATATATATATATATATATATATATATATATATATATATATATATATATATATATATAATATATATATATATATATATATATATATATATATATATATATATATATATAGTTCGGGAGTGATTGAATATAAATTGTGGAGATGTCTGGAAGGAAGGGGGTTCAGAGGTATTAATAGTGGGGACTCTAAATGTAAGGGGGGTGAACAAAGAAGAGAAGAGGGAAGAAGTGGGGGTTGTGATGGAGGAAAGGAGGTTGGATATTTTAGCATCAACAGATACGAAACTGAAAGGGGAAGGGAATTTGGTATTTGGGAAATATAAAGGGATGTATGCTGGTGTGAATGAGAGGGTGAGAGCAAGGAAGGGTGTAGCAATTATTATGAGATGAATGGTGGAGTTGTGTAAAAGGGAGATGTAGAATGGTGGCCAGAATAGTTTGGGTAAGACTAAAGTTAAGAAGGGAATATTGGGCTTTTATTTGTGCTTATGCACCAGTAGTAGGAGCAAATGAAAGGGAGAGAGAGAGGTTTTGGGAGAGTCTAAGTGAGTGTGTGGGAGGTTTTGACGGTAGGGATCATGTTTGTCTGTTGGGGGATTTGAATGCAAGGGTGGGTGTAAGAAGAGTGAACAGGGTAATAGGCAGAAGGTGGGCATAAGGGCAAATGAGAGCGCAAAGCTAAATTTCGAAAATGTGCGCTTTTGCATTTTAAGAGTGCAAAAGCGCAAATTTCTCATTTTTCTTAAAAAAACAATTTTGGGCTTATATTTCAGTTTCTTTCTTATTTAATCATCCAAATTTTATTACTTTTATGAGGTACAAGGTAATTTAAAGTTCAAACTTAAACTAGGGATGGCGATATATAAAAAAAATATTGATATGTCGATAATTGATATTTTACAAAATTTCAAATTGCCCTCGATACTATCGGTTTAAAAAATATCGTTTATATATATATATATATATATATATATATATATATATATATATATATATATATATATATATATATATATATATATATATATATATATATATATATATATATATATATATATATATATATATATATATATATATATATATATATATATATATATATATATGTAAACACTAATCATGGCCCTGAATTAGCAGTGGAGGTGATTTTACATAGGGAATAAAACTTCGAATAAAGTAGAAAATCTTCGTATATAAACTTAAGCATTTCTAATTTCAGATTAAATTAAAATTTAATTAAAGATTTAACCTTAACATCAAAACTAGTATTGTCCTGTAATATATAGGATACTTTCATTACTTTTTATAAATATCTAATTTGAAAAGTAAAATACGCAATAGGTATATTTTTTGAAAATTGTTTTTCCCCTATAATATGACTATAGGCCTCTACTTTTTCTCTTGTATGATCTGACCTCCTTCCCTCCTCCTCCTCCTGAGTCAGACAAAATGTCCCCATCATACAATTTGGACGCGCCTGAAAAAATACCCACATTTTCCTTAAATGTTATTTAAAAAAAAACAAAAAAAACTGCTCAAAATATCTAGAATTAAAAAAAAATATCGTTCATTCGATACTAAGGATAAAATACCGATATATCGATATATCGGCTGGAAAATATCACCGATATTTTTTCCATACTGTTGAAAAAAATATCAATATTTATATATATGTGCATCAACAATTTATCATTGAGCATAAGTCAGTAAAAAACAATATGAATAATAAAGTAATACTGAAAAAAATACATAACTCCAAATAATAAGGAAACTACTAAATTAAAAATTTTTATCTTCAGGTTGGTGCATTACAACAGATAACGGTGCAAATTTCTGTACAGCCTTTCGGGAGAAGAGAAAGAAGAGCAGGTACCGATTCCAGAGATAGTGGTTACGCCTGAAGAGATGGAACAAATTAGTGACCCAGAGATTCTGCTGACAAAACCTCTCCAGCTAGAAAATCTGCTTGAAGAACATGATGCCCTTAGCCTACTTAAACATCGCCGTTGCGTTTCCCACACATTAAGCATCTTGGCTACTAAGAATGTTTCGAATGTTCCTCGCTGGTCCTCTGGTGCTAAGAATCCATTTAATAAGAAACTTGTCAAAGCACAGACATTGTGGAATGCCCAAATAGGAAAATAACTGCTACGAGAATCAAGAAGTAGTTGGGAACAAAGTTTAAAACGGCAAGTATTACTCGCTGGAACTCCCTATACGATTCTATGAGAGACTTGCTTAAGAACCTTAATGGTAGCATGAGAAATCAACAACATTTGTATGGAACAAAAGCCTTGTCTTCTAGTATTTAATAAAACTGATAAAGAGGTAATTGCTAAGTACATTGAAATAATGACGCCTATTGCTGTTAGGCTGAATATGTTGCAGGATGAGAAGAATGCGTGCGTGGGAGTTTTATTGAATAACCTCCTCCTCCTCAAGAACAATCTCGGGAAAATACAACAAGAGGTTCAAAAATTTAACTATGCTAAAGCAACCAAAGTCAAGCAAAGAAAAGAAAAGTGCTTTGAATCGAGGTTTAGCAGTATCTTCAAAATCGGAGTGGTACGTAGGTTAAATGAGGGGAAGTTCCCAGCTGTCAAGATGAGGATATTGGAGGAAATAAAATGCAATATTGTATCGAATTTTACTCCTCCACATCAAGGCACTGAAGGTGATGGGATTGAGTCTGAAATGGGCCCATTTAAGGCGAGTTGTTTTTATAATTTGGATCAAACTTTAAGCATCTTTTATATATATATTTATATATATATATATATATATATATATATATATATATATATATATATATATATATATATATATATATATATATATATATATATATATATATATATATATATATATATATATATATATATATATATATATATAATTTATACAAATTTATTCACAATACACTGACATAATGTTCAATTGAAACTTAAAAATGATTTGAGTTCTTGATACCATTTCTAAATTTTTCAGAAACTGAAGGCCCCATATATCCAGCAGACACCTCTAGAGGAGAAGTTGGGACAAACCTTGGATAGCTGGGCTGCAGTAAATGTTCACCACAGTACCCCTCTCACTAGGAACCTGTTTCCGTGTGAATACCAAGAGGTCTGGGTGGACTTGTTTATTAAGTATAATACCCCATTAGCCAGCTCAGCGGACCGTGGAGAGGTTGTTTAGTCAAGGCTCTGACATTTTAAGACCAAAGAGGGCAGCCATGGCATCCAGCAATTTTGAAAAATTTATCTTTATGAAAGGGAATATGACCCTGTTCAGAATGCAAGAGGAGAGCTACGAGGAGGAAGAGATCATAGATAATTGAATAAATAAGATTAAAATCTTTCTCATTTCTTGTTATATATTTGCATCTTTAAAATAAAATTTAAAAATAATTCATCTTTACATACTTGCGCTCTATTTTTCCTTTTTTTTTTTGCGCTCCAAAATTTGCGCTTTAAGAAAATTTTTTATTTGCGTACATGTGTGCTTTTGCGTTTGCGGACTAAATTTTTGAAAAAATATGCACTTTTGCTCTTTGCTCTAAGTTTTCCAATTTGCGCTTTTGCGTCTGCGCTCTAAAGTTTCAAATTTGCGCGCCCTTCTCTGATATATATATATATATATATATATATATATATATATATATATATATATATATATATATATATATATATATATATATATATATATATATATATATATATATATATATATATATATATATATATATATATATATATATATATATATATATATATATATATATATATATATATATATATATATATATATATATATATATATATATATATATATATATATATATATATATATATATATATATATATATATATATATATATATATATATATATATATATATATATATATATATATATATATATATATATATATATATATATATATATATATATAATGCAAAACTTTCGATATTTAATTTCAGAACTTTCGATATTAAATTTTCAATATTATTATATCGAAATTTTTATCAAAATTTTTATCGATGTATTGATGTTGCTGTTTCTTAAAAATAATATTAAATTAGATTTATTTTAGTTTTGTGTTTAGATTTATGAGTAAACTTGTTTAAGGAGAAACTGATTTTTAAAAATTTCATTGTTAATTAACCTTTTGTTTTTTTCAGTATTTTTAATTAATAATTTTTGAAAAACGTTTCAAAGAAAACAAAGAAAAAAACTAATTTAGACTGTTAAATTAAGAAAAGAATTTTCTTTTTACTGATGCAAAGCTTTGTTTATATTTTTAGTTATAATGAAATATAAACATTGCCCTTTGTATATATATATATATATATATATATATATATATATATATATATATATATATATATATATATATATATATATATATATATATATATATATATATATATATATATATATATATATATATATATATATATATATATATATATCACATTTTTGTACAAAATTCAATTGTGGAGGAAAAAGAGTAGAAGTTTATGTATCATTCACTGTTTGGAAAGAAAACATAAGGGCAGATATGTGGAGGTTAGGTTAGGTTAAGTTATATTAGATTATGTCTAGTTAGGTTAGGTAATGGTAGGTCTTGTTAGGTTACATTAGGTCCTTTTAAGTTACATAAAACTACTTTACTTTACGCTATGCATTAAATTTATAATGCAGCTATTATATTTGGTCAAATTGAAATTATCCTCGCGTGAATGATCGCCAGATTATTTGGCAATAATCTTGGCTACGCTTATGTGGTTTAAGGTGGTATGTACCGGAGGAAACATTAGTGTTTTTTCTTCAGCTATTGCCATATTTTTAACTCCCGTATAGTGTGAGTACAATATATATATATATATATATATATATATATATATATATATATATATATATATATATATATATATATATATATATATATATATATATATATATATATATATATATATATATATATATATTATTTTACATTTGACCACCACTCACGGGCAGAGCCCTTTTTAAGGAGGGGTGGGGGGCCATAGGTAAAAAATTAAAGAAGAAGAAAACCCATCCAAGCCCGAACCTAACTCAAATCTCTCAGGTGGGCACAGATAGAGGCCTTGAAGAGAGAAAGATTAAGTACAGGAGGAAATACAGAAGAGGATAAAGAGTTCCACAGAATATAGGTAGCTGGAAAGAAGGAGCTACAACGAGCAAGTCTGAGTTTTCGGTATTCAAACAAAATTCAAGCGTAAAGCAGGGCACCCGTTGTGCTGCTAGGGCGACGCAATGATATCAATTTCTTTGAGCATCTCCATTGTAGTACCTATAGAAAAGAGATAGTGCGAAAATATTTCATCTCAGAGAAAGAGGATCAAGAGATTTTGAAAGTAGGGGACAGTTTATTAGTCTTTAGCCTTAGACTCAACACTACTACTCAAATGAGCGGAGGAACCGGAGCTCCCACAAATGATAGAACAGTACTTCAAACAAGGATGAATAAGACCCCTATGTAGTTGGAGCAACTATGCAGAAGAAAAAAATTCACGCAACCTTAATAGCATTCTAATTTCTTACTGGCCTCCTAAGCAACCATTATAATATGTGTCCCAAGACATTTATTGTTTATGTTAGAGGGAGATGGGAAGAAGTTGAGTTTTTTCACAAGATTGAGGTAACCCCACCGGGAAATCTCATTCAGATCGTCAAAAATAGAATCGGAAAGTTAACGACGAGAAGCAAAAGAGGAAATAGATCTAATGTGAGTAGAAGAGTGGAGAGTTATAACTTCGGTTGAGAAGATCGATATTAAAAAGTAAGAATAAAGTTGGAGATAGAAAGGAACACTGAAAAACACCACATTTGACAGGAAAGGGGGATTTCATTCGCAATTGTAAATCTCCACGCTCAAATCCACCTCACGCTCTTTCCTGACACCGAAATTGGACTCAGGTCAGAGGAAGGGGCCCCCATAACCAGTGTCAGGAAGTTACCTGAACTTTCGAGATTGCTACTCTTACATCATTTTCTTTCCTAACCCTTTTTTGAGGTTCAATCCAGCTGAATTTGGCTCGAATCGGGGGGAAAGGGTCCGTGGGGGATCCGTGAACCGACAAAAACAGGTCCGAAAGGTACCTGAGAATGCAACATCGCGCTATTGCAAAAAAGACGTTACGCTTATCTAAGAGTGGATCTCGCTACATATATTACTGGGTACTGACTAGTGTAAGGTGACCATCCGTCACGATTTTATCGGAACAGTCACGATTTTTTAGCCATGTCCCGATTTTTTTAGAGGGTAAATCGGGACGGATAATAGTATTTTATCCAACTTTTGTTTAAGTTAAATACCAAAAATGTATTTCTTTGGTAGAATGTCCAAAACTAATAAACCATATGACTTGGTTTTGAAAACAACAATCGTATTTCTTCTTTATATTAAAAATCACCCTTCTTTATACATCCCATAAAACCTTTACGAGCATTGCATTTGGGGGCGGGGGGCAATGAATCGTCCCGATTTTTGGTCGGAAAAATATGGTCACCTAAGACTAGTGCCGATATTGAACGATCTGAGAGAAAGCTAGATGTGAGTAAGCAAAGAGAAGGAGAAAACTCAAAGGAAGTGAGCTTAGAGATTAGCGGCGCGTGCAATGGACGGTCTGTGTAAATATATATATATATATATATATATATATATATATATATATATATATATATATATATATATATATATATATATATATATATATATATATATATATATATATATATATATATATATATATATATTTATATAGTAAGGACAGCACGATCGACTGCCAGAATGTCTGGATGTCTCAGTCCCGGTGTATGTAGGGCTTTGACGGTAAGCGGTAGGCCCGCCGCTTACCCAAGGGACACACGCTCTTCCTTGAGCCCTTTTTGAGGGGAATTTGAAAGGAATTCGCCCTCATGCTCTTTCCTCAATCCTTCAGAAACGATTTACCTGGAAATCGAAACAATACTGTTGCGACATCCGAATCCTTCTATGGCTTTTTGAGGGAGTTGAAATTTGAGTACTTCTCTGCCTCACGCTATTTTCTTTTCCAATTTGAGAACAGGGACCCACAATGGAGGGTGGAACCCCTCATAACCCCCCTGCTTTTAGGGGGCTGGAGATGTATCCACAGCATCTCATTTATTCACACGATATTCATCTCAGTCGTTTTTGGTTTTATGAAAACATAGTTTTCATCCCCGTAGATTTTCTCTCATAAACTTTTTACTCCGCTTGTTCGTCAAAAATGCAGAGCTCAATTCTATCATTGAGAAATTTCGAACTTGCGAACATCGCACTCGAATATCCATGACGTTAGCCACTAGACCACGAGATCTTTCTAATATAAGAATAAAAAAATCTTTTTAAGTCATGTATATCAGTTTTACAAATATCTAAATTTTCATTTTAAGCAACATTTATTTATTCCATTTTATTCCACTTAACATTTTTTGCATTTACATTTATTTCACTTCACATATATTATTATTCCTTGTTATTTAATATATTCTAAACTAATACTTTTTTTTTTTTTTACAAACCTATTTTTTTTTTTTTTTTTTTTTTTTTTTTTTTTTTTTTTTTTTTTTTTTTTTTTTTTTAACGCAATACATTAAACTACATGCATACTTATGCA
The DNA here is from genome assembly GCA_009176605.1 of Armadillidium nasatum. NCBI lineage: Eukaryota > Metazoa > Arthropoda > Malacostraca > Isopoda > Armadillidiidae > Armadillidium > Armadillidium nasatum. Next base: position 24,737 of record SEYY01021918.1, read on the forward strand.
TATAATGCCCAAATAACCTCATGCACACCATGTACATCAATTTTCCAAATTTCTAAAATTTCATTTTATCCACATTTATTTATTCCATTTTAAAACACATAGCAGTCTTTGCATTTACATTTTATTTCACTATACATGTATTATTATTCCATATTATTTAATATATCCTAAACTAACACTCGTTTTCTTAACAAAGTTATAACTAAATAATTTGTTATTTTCCTTTTCTACCCAGATTTTTTTAATTTTTTTAATGCAATATAT